>CEMH01201793.1:0-13963 GCA_001179725.1 Macrocystidia cucumis | reverse complement strand
GCCATCCAGCTTGAGCAGGTATGTAAACAAATCTTCCCCTTCTACCGTAACCAAGGCCTTACCATGTCCCAGTTCGATGCCGAATGCGTCTCTGACATCTAACCCAGTGTCGTATACCGCAATCTTTGTTCTTGCTTTCATCGGCGCCGCAGCACTAGCTCTCACAATCCTAACCGTTGTGTATCTTGTGCTCTCCCGAAAAGCCAACACCGTCTACATTCGGCCCATCTTCGACGTTGAAGCTAGGGACTCTTCACTAACTGCAGGCAGAGCTCGAACAAACTTTCGTTTCGAGATCCACGGGGAGAACCTGGTAGTTCAACCTTTGCGTTCGCTGACCGTACCCCCTACTCGACCCCAACCAGCCAGAACGCGCGACACCACCCTTCCTCGCAACTTCTTCTTGGACTCGCCACCTCCCACCCTTCCTTTGAACCTTGGACAAAGCTTCATCGATAGCATGAATCTCAAACGAGCCTCTCGTTTCAGGTTCTCCTTCTCCTCGTTTTCACCTCGCAGGTCATCGGCACGACCACCATCTTCATCTTTCACCAATCCAAGGCGGAAATCAACACGGATGGCAATGCCGATGGGTGAAATGTCTTCGACCCGGAGGGTCACCCCAACATCGAGTTCAATAGTCGATCGTTTCCCACCAAACATCGAACCGATTCGTCGAAAGACCTACGTCTCGCATCAACAAACTCAATATCCGAGCGGGGCTCCGAGAATGTCTCGGCGGTCAACGCGCGTGGCGCGCTCAACGCCTTCTAGTCGGTCTCAATCGGGAGACATCGTTTTGACGAAAGGTGACATCCTGTCCAGGAGGAGTACGATGCACCAAAGAAGCGCTTCACGGACATTTGTTCCAGACGCATTCAGGCCTCAAGCGTCGATACAACCTACCCTTGCATCATAACTTCTTGCTTGTTTTTCGTATTGTATTGTAAGAGGGTTTATACGTATATTTATTATAGCATGACGGACCATCGTCCTTGGAGTCATTTATTCGTTGCGCTGCGTTTCGTAAAGTAAAATTGATTTCTAATTTACAGCTTTTTGATAATGGCGTTCACGACCTCGTCTGTCGTGCTTTTTCCTCCTAGATCTGGTGTGAGGACCGATCCTTCGCGGATCACTTGATCCACAGCTTCGTCCAACCTGTCCGCGCCCCTGGCATAGCCCAAATGGCGAAGCATCAAGGAGGCTGAACGGATGGAACCTATAGGGTTGGCGATGCCACGTCCAGCGATATCTGGTGCCGATCCGTGCACGCTGCCAGTTGAAAAAAGTTGACTGTGTTAGTCATGATGGGCATGTCGAAGTTGTGGAAGACACGTACGGTTCACCCATAATAAAGGAGTCTCCTGCGTTGACGGAAGGCACAAGACCTAGAGAGCCCACCAATGCAGCAGCCGCATCACTGATACGAAAAAAATGAAGAAACATTTCAAAAATAAGAAATGAGCGATTCAGCATGCTGTCAATCGGGCGGAAAGGGGCGAGATGTGAACTGAATGAAGGCTCACGATAGGATGTCTCCATAGAGATTAGGAGCGACCATCACGTCGAAAACGCTATACACACGATCCACGGGAACTCAGTTTTTTTCTCGTTTGCAACAAAATCGATTCACGATGACACTCACGAAGGTTCTCGGAACAACCTGGTGGAAAATGTCGAGCAATGATCAGTGAAAGTTTCTGACAGGGTAGGTTAGGAAGAACACAACCGTACCGATACACCGCACTGTCAACCAATTGCTCCATCACCGTAACTTGATCGTATTTCCCATTCACACCCGACAGAGTGGGTACCCCGCGTACGGTTTCGCGAAAGAGACCGTCGGTTATTGATAGAACATTGGATTTGTGAATCACGGTGAGATGCTATAATTATTGTCACGATCGAGTGATGTCAGATATCGAGGTGGGTTAAAAGTGAATTCGGGGAGTGGGGAGGACGAACCTTCCTCGGTCTGGCAAGTGCTATCTCAAACGCCATTTGTCCAATCCTTCGTGAAGCACGTTCCGTTATCAACCGCGTTGCGCGAGCCTCCTTGCCATTGGGCCCCGTCGTTAACTCCTCTTGTTTTACGTACTGAAGAGTGATGAGTGCTCTGTCCACCGAGGAATTTAGAGCGGAGACGTACAAGACATTCGGTGTTCTCCCGAACAACTACCAAATCCACCGTTGGCTTTTCACCTGGAACCGATGCGACCTTTCTCCGCATCATGAGCATGATGTGAAGGAAGAGGCAAGCGAAGAACAAAACAACGCACTGAGACCACGGGCCGTATGTTGGCATACAAATCCAATACTTTGCGCAAAGCGACGATGGGAGACGAATAGCCTACCACCTTCTTTGATGGCGAACTGAGTATACTCGTCAATCTCCCAAAAAACCTGCTCCCCGGAAAATCCCTTCGCACCTCACAGCGCCAAAGAGAGCGCAATCACATTCGTCTTTCAGTACCCTCGAGAAAAGGACCCACTGTCAGCTCTTCCTAGCGTAGCCATGAAGCAAAAAGGGGGATGCTCACTGTACAGTCTCTTCGGGGAGCGCCACGCCAGTTCTCGTGAAAGTCTCGAACCCAGCAACGAGATCGACGAATTCAGGTTTGGGAATGTCCGAACCAAGCGCGCTTATAGCAGCTTGCGCGGCCTGAAGTGTGTGATTTTCTTAGTTTCGTCTTGAGGTTGAAAAACAGGAAACTGATTTGGCATGTGTACGCACGGGGATAACTTCACGACCTATTCCATCGCCCGGGATCAAGCCAATTTTGAGTGTCTTCCTTGCAGTCGTCGACAATGTGCGTAGTGGGGTACGAAACATGTTGAACTGAAGCGAATGAGCAAGGGAAGGTAATATGTACTGTAAACTGGAAAATAGCAACGAGCTTTTCGGCCGACGATCATGATGTCCCAATTCGGCTGTTACCAGGATCGACACGTGATTGTGGAAAACGCGTTTGGGGTTGTTATTGTCTGTTGTCGCGTTTCGTTTGTCCAAATATTTCTGCTTCCGTGGTGTGTGGCTGGTGTTTCTCGAGGAGGTATTCACTGAGCTTCAAAAGATGCCGACAGAACCAGAGTCCACAACTGCTGCACCTCTTCTCGACTCTACAAACTCTGCGCGAACTCCAACACGAACAAAATCATGGCTTTCGTACCCAACTCCTCCAAACGACAAAACCCTCAAACGGACTGCAGCCGTCAACAGCCAACCACCCCAAAAGCGTATTAAGCTCACTTTAAATGAAGATTCAGAAAGTGAAGAAAGCGAGGACGACATCGAGCAACACGCGAAGGTCGTCGCTGCGATTCAGACCCGGCGAAAAAACCCTTTCCTAACGCGATACGACCGATTGACGCGTCCCCCTAGCATGTTTCCATACCCCGAAGGTGCGCTTTCAAATAACAGATTAAATCAGCCTGAGTTGACATGTAATAAAACAATGGCAGTTTCCACAAGGAGCATTTTACAATCATTTGTTTCTTCCCAAAAGGCGGACCTCTACAAATGCCAGTCTTCCGACGTGAATGCATACCTAACACCGCCGTACGCGTGCTCGTATACCCAGGGTGAGCCTTCTCTGGATTCAACGCATATCTTTAGCCTGGCTTCTGAATGTGTTCATTAGCGGCAAAAAAGGGTGGCATCCCGCTCCTGGCAGTTGCCACAGAGCAAGGATCAGTCCATATCATGAACACCTCTCGGCGGAATGATTGGGATCCTGGTATGGACGAATACGTTGTTTTTGATGTGTTTGAGGACTGACAGTGCTCCAAAGAACCCTCTCGAAATGTTTTGCAACCCCACAACAACGGAATATTCGATGTTCAATGGAATCTCACAGACGACCTGCTGGCCACCTGTTCCGGAGACCAATCAACACATATCACTTGTCTGAACACAGAAACCACTTTGTATACGTTGCGTGGTCATACCAGCACGGTCAAGTGCGTCACTTGGGATCCAACGAACAAGGACTTGCTGTGTAGTGGTGGTAGGGATGGTACAATTTGCCTGTGGGATTTGCGTGTGGGAGAAGAGCGCGACAACGAAGAAGCTTGCACACTTAGCCCAGTGTTAACGATCGAGAAGGCTCATCAACCAGTCGGCGAAAAGCCCAGGCGTGGAAAAAACGCTCCTGCGCCTAAGTCGATTACGAATCTGTTGTATCCCGACGCAGATCCATACGGTATTATCAGCAGCTCCTCTTACGATGGGTATGTGCTTCTTGTTCTGGCTCCACTGCCGTCATGACTGATCATTTGATAGCATCCTGCGATATTGGGACTTGCGGCTCGCTTCCACTCCTCGAAAATCTCGATCCACTAAACCTAAGAAGCATGTCCCGCTCTATATGTCATCGATCGACCCAACCGCGTTGCATGGTTCAAAGCGGTCGCGGGGTATCATTAGCCTCACCTCCGGCACTGGCCCCACAGCTGGCCTTGTCTTTGCACTCGGCGCCGACTCGCGTATTCATAGCTATACCTTGCCCTCGTTGGAAGCGCAGACGATCGGATACGCGCATGAGAATATGCAGACCAACTCGTTCTACATTGGCCTTTCCTTATCTCCCTGCGGACGCTGGCTGGCAAGTGGTGGAACTGGTACGAAAGGAAGCAGCTTTTTGTTCGACGTTAGCAACGCCTCTCGACCGATGTTTGCTCTTGAGCAGGGTGTGGAGTTGAAAGGGCAGTTGGGTGAAGTGGGCGCTGTGGATTGGTCCGACAGTTCTTTGGCAACATGCGCGGATGATGGAACAGTCCGAGTATGGAGGCCGGATTTGGAGGTGCACCGGCGATGTGAGGAGGATCCTGAGAATAGTAAATGGGATTGGTCGTGGGCCACGTGAAGCGAAGGTTGGAGTAAAATATCCATGTATTAATAGCTACATAACTCATCACGTCTATATAGTATTGATGGTTTTCTTTGGTTTTTTGGTTTTGGTTTTGGCAATGGCTTGCGATCAGTCTTTGTAAAATACGGTTGGCGCCCTTCTCATTAGTGACCTTTTCGACTGGTGGATCTCAAAACAAGGTCATTCGGGGACAGTCGGAAACGGAGGAAGGAGGCCGGCCTGGTAACTAATCTTAGCCTGATGATAGGGGAGTGTGAAAATCTATAACCAATCGGGCAGTTGGCAGGCTGTAGTTAAGTGTTGACGTAAGCAAACTCTTGGTTTAAAGGCTTGGAATGGTTAAAATCCATATATACGTAGTCTCTTTTTTCATCTTTTTCATTCTCTTGAACCCCCCTCCTCCTCCTCCTCATCCCTTCCTGTCTCTATATAGGCCAGTCCTTTCAAACATCAGCCCAAACCTCACTTGACACTCTTTACGGAACCACTCTCTTTCATCCCTGACGATCATGCCCCCGATTAAATTCCTGACCCTGACCATTTCGTCTCTGCTCCTTCTTGCAGGCTCCTTGGGCCCATTCTCTGCGAATGCTCTTTCCATAGACTCTCGCCACGATTTTGCCCATCAGTATTCTCGAAGCCACCACGCTCTCTTACAGAAGAAGCGTGCTGCTGCCAAACGTTGCAAAGTCCGCCCAACCTCCTCTGCCAAACCAGCCGCCGCCTCGACCACCACTTCTGCGCAAGAAGCGGCAAAAACCACTCAAGCAGCGGCTCCCCAAAACAACAACAATGGCGCACACAAGGTCGGCCTCGCTTGGCCCAACGGCGATGATGCCTCCCTTGCCAACTTCAAGAGTGATAAGACTGGCCCGTAAGTGGAAGGACCGCCAGGAGTACTGTCAATCTGATTTGTCCTAGAATCTACACTTGGAGCCCCTGGCTTCCCACTAACGCGAAAAAACTGGGCTTCAACCCCATTCCCATGTTTTGGGGAGAGAGCCAAAGGTCCGATTTCAAGCGACTCGTTGTCAAAGGCTACGCAAACACTGTTATGGGTTTCAATGAGTATGTCGCGTCCTAGTACCCACTGGCGCAGCGTCTAACCGTAATTGCAGGCCCGATCTCGGTGCTCAATCTAACATGTCCCCCCAGCGAGGCGCACAACTTTGGCAGCAGGACATTCAGCCCCTTGCTAATGAAGGCTACAGTCTGATCACACCTGCCTGCACCAACGGCCCATCTGGAAAGATTTGGCAAAAGGCATTCTTTGCTGCATGCCAGGGCTGCACGGTAACCATGACTCGCTATCCTCGGTGATTCACAACTGATCGGATGCAACAGTTCGACGGCATGGCAGTTCATTACTATGGCACGAATCCGCAGGATATGATAAACTACATCACTGACATGCACAACACCTTTGGCCTCGATATCTGGGTGACCGAGTTTGCTTGCCAGGTTTGTTGCCATCGCATCTTCTAAGTGCCTGTGTGGACTGAAACATCCCGGTAGAACTTTAGCGGTGGTGCACAGGCTAGCCAGGACCAAATCTTCCAGTTCATGAAGACCGTTACTGCTTGGATGGACCAGACACCTTGGGTCAACAGCTACTTCGCCTTTGGTATGTGATCGAGGACGCGTTTACACAACAATGACTAACGATTTGTAGGTGTCATGCACGATATGGGTAACGTAAACCCAGCCAACCAGCTCATGGCTGGTAATGGTCAACCCACTGCGCTCGGCAAGGAGTACCTCAACTAGGGAACCTAGATATAACATTACAACTCTCTTTATACCCTTTTTGCTTCATTGCACCCATGGACGGTTGCAGTCCACGGCGTGGTCATAGTAATAGTTAGTTCTGCATGGTACTGGTTTATCGTCATCTGGCATGTTGAACGCAGAACATCTTTTATTGGAGTCTTTCCCCCTCATGTGTGGTGTGACGATATGAGACACCATCGACCTTGAAACGCTATCAAGATAGTCCAACACCTTCCACCTGCACATTCCAAGTCTCCAGGAACCTCGAGGGGTATAAACCCTCTTGTCGGCTTTAATGGTGGATGATTGTTCATTCTGCGGATACAGCAGAAGTTTGAGCCAATCGCAGACCATGAAACGTAGCCTGACGCTACTGACGGCGAATCGACTGACCTCACCCGTAACGCGTCTGTTACACTTCGCCAGCCAGGGGCCCACACCCCGTCCACTCGCGACTCAGAAAAGGGGGCAATCGCCACGCCGGCGAACCTCTCGACGCGTGCCGGCACAACGAGATGGGAATTTTGAGTGTTCTCAAACATAGTTTATTTTGCATTGAAAACACGTCGGTCAGATGAAATCGGTAAGGCTTGTCGTCCATTCATAAATGAGGCTCGCCGATATATAATGCCTCCAGGTTGGACTGGCATGGATCCTCGTTCCCCGCAATCATTGCGTCTCCTGAACTCACAAATTACCTTCGTTCATTCATGTCCCGATCGAGCGTGCTTTCATGGTATCCGGCGTGGCTTTCATCTCCGTCTCTGGTGGGGGAGGGGGACGGTTCGCGTCGACGGGTCGGATTTGAGCGAATCCCCGGGGTGACGCACGTTGTTGGTTGGCCAGTGGACATTTTGATAGCCTCCATAGGAACGCATGCGCAGTCGGTGATAGATTGATTGGTCATTCTGCCAGTCTTGTTTTCAGCCTGGCTCTCGAATGAAAAAGTTCCGTGATCCGTCAATGCGATGGCCAGAGTATGAACAGTTCCCACAGAAAGCCGAACAGAAACAGGAAATCTCGGAATGGAGAGTATCAAAGGAATTGATCATCAATTGACAAGGTGTGTGTACGCCCAGGTAACATCTTGCTACGTAGCACCTCGCGAAGTAGACCTGTTGCTTTGGGAACAGTGACCAATCGGTTCCGCGTCGAACGTCTCTGAGCACCCCGAACGATGATATCATGAGGCTGGGGCAGTAGTAAGGCGGCGACGCTTGTCACTGGTGAAATTAGAATTGGGTCGGAAGTGGCGGCGCAACCACGGATCAAATAAAGCGGTTCTGGGTGGAAACGGTTGTGTCACGGTGCTCAAGGCGATCTGACGGGGGAAGCGATCCCTGATTGTTTGGTTCTCCCTTTCTGAACAAATACAACCCCAGTCCTCCGTCCCCAGAGCTCCCCAGAGAGCAAGTTGGACCCGTTGACAAGTTCTCGTTGAGCCCCTAGCTTCAGTTATTCGACCTTCAAATGTCGGACGAAGAGTTGAGGACGGTAGCGATCAATGCATTGAAATCCCTTCTTACTGCTGGCAGGCTCTCAACACCTATTAACTCAATGGACCTCCTCGCGCGTGTTGTGGCGTTCAAACAACCTTCAGGAATATTCCCAAACTCTTCACGTACCCCCCGTTTCCGCCTCATCGACCTCTCTCGTTTTGAAAGTACCTTGGAGAACCTCTCACATACATGGGACGAAGTCGTACTTTCTCTGCAACGGGATAGTAATACGGACGAACTATCAATCATCGAGCTGACACTTGCCAACGCTGCTACGTCATCATCAGCGCCCGCTGATGCTTCGAGCTCTCGGAAACGGAAGCGAGTGGTGGATGAAGATGCAGACTCCGCAGCTGGGGATGACGAAACGGACGACAACGACTATGATCAATATCCAACGCGCAATTCTTCAACATTAGGGAACTTGAGCAAGGAGATGAGGGAGGCGTATACGATTCTCCAGAAGAGCACTGCGAAAGGTCGCTTGCTTGCGGAACGAGTACGCTCGTATATCTTTCTCCTAGCTGCCTTGTGTTCTCACTTTGAACCACCCAGTTCCGCTCGTTTGATGAAAGCTTCGAACCTATTTGCTGTCATATCACAAAAGATGACTGTGCGAAAGCACGTAGAGCCCTCGCCGAGTCTCATGGTGCTAGTGTGCCCGCCAACGCACCTTCTGCTATATGTGATCGAATCCACTTTCGACCTCTCATGCGACCCCACACCGACGCGTCTCTCGGACATTGCTCCTACCTCAATACATGCTATTCGGAACCAACCTATGCACAATCTCCATCTATCCCGTCTTTGCCGGGGTCGGTAAACCTCCGAGGGCCCGTGTCTTTGCCTTCCGGACTTGGCGCTGGTGGCCGTGGAAAGGAGAAGGCGCCTTGTCGGTATCTTCACTATGAGGTGGACTGGGATGGAGGTGATGGTGATGCAGCCAACTTCATGGATGCTAGACGTAAGAAAGTGATGAAGAAGGCATCACATAAGCTTCCCATTGGACAAGGCCCTGTTGGAGAGACTTGGCGAACGGTGAGCAGAATTACAACGATGCCAGAAGCCCTGTTCATTTGATCCTCCTAATTCCCAGTTACCTCCACAATGGATCAATTGTGATCTTCGCCGGTTTGATTATTCTGTGCTTGGCAAGTTTCACGTCATCATGGCGGACCCACCTTGGGACATACACATGACTGTCAGTTTCCTCCTTCCCATCCTCCTCTTGTCCTCAAACAACCTCGCATACACTTTAGCTGCCATACGGCACAATGACTGACGATGAAATGAGGGCAATGCCCATCCCAACACTTCAAGATGAAGGGCTTCTCTTTCTTTGGGTCACTGGGCGCGCAATGGAGGTGGGGCGTGAATGTCTTCGCGTGTGGGGTTACACGCGTGTTGACGAGGTTGCGTGGGTCAAGACAAATCAGGTGCGGATGCCTTCGTTAGCATAATGGCCATTGATACAAACAGCGTTCCCTCTACCAGCTTCAGCGGGTAATTCGGACAGGGCGCACAGGCCATTGGCTGAACCACACAAAGGAGCACATGCTTGTTGGCGTGAAAACTGTCGTGGACCCAGTGACGGGTTCACTGAAGTTCCCCTCTTGGGCTAATCGCGGGTTGGACACTGATGTTATCGTCTCTGAAGTGCGGGAAACCAGTAGGAAACCGGATGAGGTGTATGGTATGATTGAGAGGATATGTCCAGGAGGGCGGAAGATTGAGATTTTTGGAAGGAAACATAATACCCGACCTGGGTAAGTTTTTTCGGATGCGATACTTTCCAAGGGATAGTTTTTTGTTGCTGATGACTTGGCTGAAAAGGTGGCTCACGTTGGGCAACCAGTTGGGTCCTGATCAAATACACGAAGAGGATTTAGCAGCACGGATCAAGGCCAAGTTCGCTGCCTTTCGTTGTCGTCCATTTATTCCGTGTATTGATGCGTTCACCTAGGTATCCAGACCGCCCAATAAACATTCATAACCCACAACCCCTGGGACGAGCAACGGCTTAACTTGGGAGTAACCCATTCCCTTTTTTTCTTTTTTTCTTTTAATCTTATATCATTGTGGACCATAACTGGAGAACGGACACGTCCTAATATTTATATGTTCCATTGCGAATACCATACCAGAATCCCTCTTGCTGATTTGACAAGGGTCGAGCAAAATGGATGTTGCATCGAGCAGTCCAAGTGAATGCTGCATCGAGCGCACACTTCTTTTGTTCACACGTGCTTGCCCTATTCAAAGACGCGACGCGTTGAGCACGTGGGAACATTCAGCAAACAACTCAAACGCGTCCACACCCATCAGTCCTCCATAACTCATTACGATGCACCACGCGACTTTTCCCGTTCTACCGGTCCAGGAAGTTCTGAGCATTCTCAACGATGGAAATTGGAAACTTGGGATCACTCAAGACCAACTCCTTCGCCCAACACCAGAATCTGTTGAACGCCTCTATCTCGAGATCTTGTACAAGATCACAGGCATGGAGCCAAACGCCATTCAGTCCTCTGTTCAATCTGCTCTCATGGAGTCTGAAGACAGGGTACGTCTTTGTTATCTTTTCCCTTTGTGGAAAGAACTGATCCGGGGCGTGGTTGAAAGGACTGGTACTCTTCTGGGTTGACTTCCAGCGTCCTAGTCTCGCATGTGTGAGTCTCTTCAACCACCAACTACATCTGGAAACACTATGCTAAGGGCTCTCTCAGTCAAAGATTGGCGAGGGCAGCAAGGATAGATGACTTCAGCGCACTTGACATCTACCGTCCCGAACGAGAAAGGACCGTCACCATCGTCTCTGGATTCATCAACTTCATCAAGTTTATTGAAGAATGCTGCTATAATAACGCCGAACAAATACAGAAGCGCTCCGACGCGATTCGCACTGAGAGAGAGAACGTGATGGACCAATTGGGTTCGGTTCAACAGCAGATTGATACCATTCGGTATGTGAGGAAACGGGAGGTGGACTGGGGCGCACATCTGACTTTACCACTTAGGAAAAAGCAAGCGCAGGATGAACCGCAGACTGAAAAATACCGTGAAGAAAATAGGGCACTGCGCGATAAGATGATAGCCACGAAGGAACTACAGATGGGTACAGCGCAGGAGGTCGAACAATTGCGGGAGCAAAAGAGCACACTCATCAAGCGGAGGGTCAGCTTTCCATTCGTTCCTCAACGTGCGGGGACCTTACGATTGTTATTTGCAGGAAGCGCTTCAAACCGAACTTGCCGCTGTGTCAGATGCTGCGAACCGTGATAGATCTCGTATCGTCCGTTCTCCGGAACGAGTCAAGAACTCGATACACCTCATGACCAACGCTGTACAAGCAGATAAACAGACAATTGCGCAACAAGACAACAAGACAAGAGAACTTCAACAAAAGATTGATGCTCTCCTGGCCATCGAAAGGGTAGGGCACATTTCACTTCGATCTTGATCGAGTATCGTGGCTCACTTGCCGCTGAAAAGGATGTGCGAGGATGTGTTGAACAGTTGCAGACGGTCGGGAAGGAAGTCGAGATGCTGCAAAACTCGCAAAAGGAACTTGCGGACCTGCGTGACCACTTGGAAGGCAAGAACGTAGAGAGAAGCGAACTTTCCGTTCGAAAGGAGGTAGGCTTTTGATTAGTTCATCCAGTTTTCTGGTACTCAAAATGACCTTCACAGCGAGTGTCTGTCCAACTTTCCAACGCCAAAGAAAAACTTGAGCGAGCACAACGCCACGCTGTTGAAAAGAAGGCGTCAAGTCAACGTACCATTGAGCGCTTGCAGCGTGAATACGAAGATATGGCTTTGGAGCGACGCGACAACGATAAACAGGTTGAGGAATTACGGGCGGAAGCCGATGAGATCGACGCAAAGGTTCGCAGTGCGGACCGATTCATTCCATCTCAGCTCTCAAACAGTTTACAGATGGCTGAACACGTCAAAACCAGCGAAACGGAACTCAATGAATTGCTGGCAGAATACTGGAAGCTCCGGCACGAAACAGGTCGGGTCGTGGATGTCTGCATGACTTACGCTTAGGCTAACATATCCCGTTATAGACGTTTACATGGAAACCATAGCCAAAAAACTCAAGCTCCAGGTTTCCCTAGCATGAATGCGTCTGTCTGAACGATGTGAACCCAGAACACCTTCTGACTTGAAGGTTCATCGCGCCTTGATCGGCGTGGCGCGCCAAGCTGAATCACGGCTTCAAGGAGAATAACCGTTTGTCCAGGGTGCTTGGATATGTATATCTACTCCTCGGCATTCTAAGTATGAAGCGATGTTGTCGATAACGATCTCTACGTGGGTACTGCTTCTAAGTATGAATGCGACTGCCATCTTATGTCCTCAGTACTCTTTTGTCCGCCGCTGCGTCCCATTTCGGGCCCCCGTCACTACTTCCTTTTCTGTACAATTGACCAACATCGATGGGAAAATTGGGCGACGCCAACAGGGCATCTGACCTGTCGAGGTTAACCTCGGCTCAAATCCTTCTTGAACGTGTGGCACGAGATAAGCTTCGCCATCAAACTTTGGCTATCTGTCTCCTCGAGCACAACGGACTCTCCAGTTCGTATCTCGTGGAGACCGTCTTTCTATGCGGCTCGCGAGAGATTTTTCAAAGATGAGCGTCTTCACTAAAGAACAATATCTACCTGAAAGTTACAACCCCCTTCGGCGATAAGTTGCGCCAATGTCATTTTCTAACAATAGCTGTCGAGAAGAAGCTCATCAAGTTGCGCCATAGTGGGCTTCATATACACCATACCTCGCCAATTTCGTCTTCTTTACAAAGCAGTGAGGCTCCTCTGTAGCGCCATGAGTCTCGACCTCTTTAAGTCGCCAAGAAGAACTTTGAATGACGCCACCCAAACTGCTAGCAATACTCCACCCCATATTTCTTTCAAGTTCGAAATAACCCCACACCCTGTATACTCGGACTCGTCTCATGTCTGCATTCCAAGACGACGCGAAGGACCTCAAAGTCGCCACGAGCAACTCTGTTCCTTCCCTCGAGAAGGATTCTACCTCACCCGGACTGGCCGATGATGTCAAGAGCGTCATCTCGGACGACCTCGTCGACGCCGAACCGGAGCCGTTCAGACTCTCGACTTGGCTCTTTCAGAGGGAGAAGTACAAGCCTGTTGACCTGGATTCCACAGCGACGAGGCGGTCGGTGTACGACGATCCTGTTTTGGCCCCACGGTACTGGCCAAAGTCGGATTACGAGAACATTCATCGATTTAAGCCTCAGGCTCGATGGACACGTCGCGAGGAGAGGGTTTGTGATTGAAGCACCGTCCAGTTCGTGATAGTGGCTTATGATTTCAACAGGCGTTGGTGCGAAAGATCGATTGGAGGGTGATGTTTTGGGGTACGCATCTTCCTTGAACCTTAGCTGGCGTGGATGAACTCAACGTTCGATACAGCGGCTATCACTTTCTCCGCGTTGAACCTCGACCGTTATAATATCAACCAAGCGAATACCGACAACTTCCTTCCAGACCTGAAGTTGACGACGGACGGTATGTGTTCATCGTTCATGAAAGTTCTTTCCTCACCACTCTTCCTTGACTCCTCGTTATATACGGTATTGGGTCACCAGATTTCAATTGGGGTAACAGTGTCTTCCGGCTGGCTTTCCTATGCGCCGAATTGCCTTCACAGCTAGTCTCCAAACGAGTTAGTCTCTTTTCTGCCGTAACCTCGACCAATCTTTCCGCTTTCCTGACAGGGACAAATTTGCTTTCAGCTTGGCCCCGATCGCTGGATACCGATGCAAATGTGCCTTTGGTCCGTTGTGAC
>CEMH01201732.1:0-11585 GCA_001179725.1 Macrocystidia cucumis | reverse complement strand
GGGAAAGGAACCCTTCGGAACCTTGGAGTCGCCGTTGGACCAGCAAGGTTAGCTACTTTTCAGTCTTCTTCGAACGACGAGCAGTTGTTGATGAGGAGATGCACAGGTTTGTGGGTTACGTTCGTGAAAAGTGCAAATGGGAGTTTAAGAGGTTTTGGTTCTGTTGGAAGAACGGCCTCCATCGCCATCGACACTGAACGACGAATGGGATCAACATCAGCTTCGAGGCGAGGGGACAAGAATTTGGGAAACAAATAGCATCGAGCACGGGATCCGGTAAGGCTTCCCTCCTTCTGCGTGACCATGAACTCTACTGACTTTCAGACAGACAGCTCGCTCCATGGGTCATGAACCACAATCTTCAGCTGTCGAACTCAGTAGCAAAAAAACCGAGTCATGAAGGTATCCGAGCAGTCGAATGCCTCTTAGTCAACACGGTTCGTCAATAGCTTGAGCGGAATTTCGACTAACGCTGGCTGGGTGCTCTGCTCCCTCCTCTTCAGTAGCGTGAAGAACGTCGCTCCCTCCGCTCAAGAGACGCCGCAGGGGCAACAACAGGGCAGTCAGCGTTGCGAGAAACCAAGATGAGGCTCGTAGTGACAGAGGACTTGCAAATCGGTTGAATTTTTAGGATTTCGTGGCTTGTGATGTGTCAGATCTTGCAGCCGAAAATGAACGCACTAATTCTGTCGATTTAGAAGCCGGAGCCTGCGGTAAAGGGAGGGTTGTACGTGCATGCAATCCGTTGGGACGACAGTTCAACTTCGCTGAATACATCATTTTAGTCATCCAGTCCCTTACCCCTTCGCTGCCATCAACGCTCGAGTTTCCATTGTTCGAAACGGCGTAGGTGTGCTTCGGGCCAACAAGAGGCCTATACCTCACTGGAAGTATTCCATCGGTAACGAGCTGGCGATACAGTCCTTCACTCACTCTACCATTGCAGGCACGAAGGTACAACACCGACTCGGTTGGCGCCGCATCTGTCCTATGGTTGGCGGTCGTGGAACGTTTCATGTGCAGCATCAAATATCGACAATGAGAGGATATCCACTCGTTCCGAATCGTGTCTTCAAATGATTCAATGAGCAACATTAACAATGGGGAGCTAATCGTTTGGGACAGGACTCCATGAAAGAGAAACTTGCGACGAGCCAAGCATGTTATGTATGTGTCTAGCCTCGATCTCTTTTCGGATTCAGTGTCCACTATCGATGCGGAGCCTCTGTTAACCTGCGCTAAAAGTTGTCCCTTCAATCGACCTGTATCGTTTGTGGGTCTTGTCCCCAACACCACAATCACGATGGGCTGCTTCGAAGCCACACAAACTGGGAACCTCATCTTCTGTGATTGTGGTACTGCACAATCACTTTCGCTTTCGATGAACCTCGTTCGTCGATGCTGGAGACCTTCACTAGGATCTTGCCAGATATCTCATCGTCCACTCACAACTCCCCCAAAGTAAAAACACATCAAACACCAAAATTCGTCACATCACAAAAAAGAAAAAACGTAAAAGTTCAAGATAAATAGGTATCATCATAGTCCATTGCCCTCCCACTTCTTTACAATATGATGGCGCTCCCCCGGCTCACCAACGGGCAGATCAAGCACCTTATCCACTGTTATAAAAGTAAAGTGAGTTCGTGATCTATGGTGCACAGTCGTCGGACATACAGGAAAATTGGGTCAGTGACCAAGGTGTTGAGCTGCTCGCCGTCTGGAACAGGACCAGTTGGAAGTGCGGGGCACGAGCCAGTAGGATTAACTGGCGCGTGGAGACCGAGAGGAATGTTTCCGGATTGGTCACCCGAGAAGCCGTTGGCGATGGACCCTTCAAATTGACACTGGAACAATCCAAGGAGTTCGGGATTCTTGGGCTGGACCTGGCAGTAGGGTGTTTGGAGCTTGTCGGGCTGAAGAAGGAAGGGGAGCGAGTCAATACGCCGCGGGGTAGAGAGTATACGATATAGGGTGAGAGACTCACCGAATTCCTTGGCTGTTGGACGAATAACTGAGTCAGGCGGATCATTTCGGGGTCGGCCCCAAGCTGGAAAGCCAAGTCAATCATGGCGTCCGCCGCATCTTGTTGATCACAAGCCCCTGCTTCAGGAAGAAGGGTTGAGAAGGAGATGACCGAAGTGTCTCGGCATATGAGTCCTCCACCAGCTGCCAACTGTGGATCGTCAGTTCGTCATCTCGACGCCGCTTCCTCCCCGCAGAAAATTAGATAGGGACGTACGCAGGCGTTTTCCCATTGAACAGTCGAATCTGAAATAGTCTGAGCAATTCGCTTTTCCATAGGAGCGGCAAGAGAAGAAGCAGCAAACAAGGAAAGGGCAACAACTGTGAAGAAAGCGACCATTTCGAGAAAGAAATAAATGATCCGAGAAAGAGATTTAGCTGAGCTGAAATGAATAAAAACGCAAGTGCGAAAGAGATTGAGAAAACTGATAAGGGAGTAAGACTAAAATTCGGTGGCCTTTATAGAATGGAAAACTATAAGGGTCAGTTGAGCGTGACCGGCGTGAATCCAACGAAATGGGTCAAACACGAAGAAACTTGGGCGGCAGGACAGGTTCCTTAGTGTTGAATACATTCGCGCTCACAACCATCTTCCGGATAGGATTCCGAAGAGTGCGCAAGAAGAGAACCTGTGTATCCTAATTCAGGGTCTTGAATGCCGCTGATAGCGACATCCCATAGAGTTAGGATCTCTCATAAATATTGCATAGTTCCATGCAGAAACTGGTACATGTCGTACAGGAGGGGACCCACATTGAACAACACGGTCGACAGTTCAAGGACCAGCAGCGGTCCGTTCTCCTTCTTTGGCCTTTCCAGTGTTTGAAAGTGAGATCGCCATTCGGGAGTGGTCGTGAAGATCCTCTGGTCCCTGACCGGGTCATCAGCNNTCAGCATTGGCCCCCACAGTCAGGGGTTGGCCCCACGGCCTCACCAGACATTCCCTGTTTCGAACGAGAAAATATACTCGTGGTCGCCGCAAGTAGAGGTGTGTCACGTCGGAGAGGCAGTAAATTTCCACTTGTAGGTTCTTTCACGCCCTCTAGATGGGTCGTGCCACCACGGGATGAACTCAGCCAACACCACCACAACCGTGTCCATTTCGTTTGGCTGGGGGGCATGCGTCCCTAACCAAAATATCATATGTAGAGCTGTCGTCACCACGACCAGCGATGTTAAAAAGCACCAAGGAATGACTAATCATCGCAATATCTTACGGAACACTGGAAAGAGGGGATTTTTGGAACAAAGTCCTTGCATACGTAACGGCTTCGTACGAAAGTTCTACGAAACACAAGGAAATCACAGTCCATTGCACATCCTTACCAGGAAACTCACATCAGGCGCAACCCTCGCAGGACTGATACCACCTATCCTCAAGCGGAACCAGTCACGAGGCTTCCGGAAAAGAACATTTCAATGAGGTTACGCTGATCAGACTGCCGTTTAGGTGAACGTACCTGGAAATCGGTTTGCTGACAAACTCGTTGAGCTGTTCAACGTCTGGAACGGGACCAGCAGACCAAGCGGAGCTTGCGCCAGCAGGACTAACCGGTGCAGTGAATCGGAAAGGGACGTTCCCTGTTTGGTCAGCACTGAACCCATGGGGGACCGTTCCTTGAAACTAACACTGGAACAATCCCATAAGCTCAGGGTTTCGGGGTGGGCGCTGGCAGTAGGGCACTGGAGGTTTTGTCAGGCTAGAGGGTTGGAAAAATGGAAGGTCACCGTGCCGCATTACACAGAGACAAGAGAAGGGCAACACACTGAGTTTCTTGGTTGCTGGACAAATATTTGAGCCAAGCGGATCATTTCTGAGCCATGGCCGAGGGTGTTGGCTACGTCAATCATGGAGTCTGGGCATCCTGTTGGTCGCAAGGCCCAGCTTCAGAAAAGGGTGTTGAAAAGGCGACGACCGAATGTATTCGCATCAGAGTGCTCCGCCAGCTACCAACGGATCATCGGGTCGTCAGCAGTGAAAAGCTTCTAGAAACACGGCAAAGGGACGTACGCAGGTTGTCCCCACTGGACAGAGTTTGCGATAGTCTTGGCAATCCGTTTCTCCGTAGGGGCAGCGAGGGAAGAAGAAGGAAACAAGGAGAGGACAACAACTGTGAAGAAAGCGATCATGATTAGAAATCAAAATACATGGTCTGAAGACTGAATGAGGCGAGAAGAAATGAAACACAAGTGTGAAAGAGGTTGAGAATACTGATGAGGAAGCGACGACCAGATGTTGGCTTTTGTATCAGGAGGAGCGGGAAATTTTGAGCAATAAACAATAAACTGAGAGTCGCGGAAAGCGAAGCAAGACTTTTCAGCGGCAGGAAAGGTTACGTGGGAATGGGTTGCGTTGACTTGTGTGCTGACTACCATTGAATGGTCAACGTCAACTCGAGCGCGAGGGTAGGGGCACACACAAATTGAAGAAGGAAGCTGCCCACCCTCCAAGGTTTAGGCCTCTGGTGCCAGCGCCCTTAGTAAGAAGCGAATTTTGTCGGCGAACGAGCCCCTTTTGCGTTCAATCTGGAGGTCTTTGCGAGGCGCAAAGTCCTTTTCAAAACTGATCAACGGGTCAGAGGGTAACGCGCCAGGTTGGAACGCGACTCTCGCGCAATGATAACGTCGAGATGAGCACCACCAGTTGTGACGTGAAGGAGTGCTGTCCTGGATTTCCCCGATGGACACGCAACCACATAATTGCAATCACCGTCTTGACCACAATCACTTCATGAATGGACACCCAAGGTTGAAGTCCACCACTCGGCTGGATCCAGCCTCATTGAAACCTATCAATGGTAAGGTAATCGCCATGTTGGATCCAACGCGCTGGGTGTGTCCATTGCAACATGAATCAAAGCAACGTTCAAGACGTCCCAAGGGCACAGGGCCGATATCCAACGCGTAATCACTGGAAAACGAGAGACACTCAGTAGGTCTTTCAGAATACTTAAGTGGGTTTAGCTGAAGTCCAGGAGCGCCATCAATGGTTCAGAGAGAAAGTCGACCAGGGGCTCCCGGGTTTGTCAGGATTTGGGACGGGAGGACAAGCACAAGTCGGCCGAAAAGCTCCGACACCCGACCAACTTGAATCCACTAAAAGCTGCCCAACAATCTGATGCATCCGCGCTTTCTACTCTGCATAGGAAAAAATATAAATATCAGAAAATTGTATACTATACCGTAGCCGTTGTGTTGCGGGGTATCCCAAAGAAAGGAGAAAACGAAGCACGAAAAAAAAACGAAAAAAAAGGGAAAACCACACGAATTCAACAAACGACAAAATCCTCAAAATGCATACTACGAAGATTTAGGGAACGCTCCAGGAATCTGCAACCGTCTCCTCTCCGGATGGTGGAAATATGTCCCATATCTCGATAATCTCGAAGGTGTTGTCCCTTGTCCTGCTGCCGCAGTCCCAGGCGTCGTAGGGCTGCCCAACCCCGACAATGGCGTCGTCGGCGAGCCTAAACCATCCGTTACAACTCCCAGCGTCACCGCCCCACCAGGCCCATCCAACGACACGATGGACTGATCCAGTCCTCCATTCCCTTCATCCTCATCGCCCACATCCGTCGTACTCCGCCTCACTCGCCTTCCTCCATCCTCATCCCCAACAATTCTATCCGAATCCGCATCGTCCTCGTCATCATCATAAATATCATCATCATTGATCAACCAGTCCCCATCATCTGGCAACATGATCACCCCACTTGCATGGTCGAAACTCAACCGACGCGCCACCTGCCCTCCTCCCGACCCAGACGCTGACCCTTCTCTCCTCCTTCTCGCCCCCACACCCGTTCCGCCATTCACACCTTCCGTGCTCCCTCCATTGACTCCATAACCACCTCCTTCTCCAGTCGCAGCGGCATTCCCATCAACAGCCATAGAATCATCCCTCCATGGATTGAGCAACCCCTGGCTTTCCCCACCTACGTTGAGTCCCCCATTAACACGCGCAGTGGCAGCAGCAGCCGCAGCGGCACTTGGGGCGTTGCCACCTCCATAGATCGACCTCCGTTTATTCACCATCGACGCTCGTTTCCTCAACGTCAGCACCACCGCCGCACCATGATTCGCATCTTTCGGTATCACAGCGCGTGGTGAAGAACGGTCGTTGTTGTTTACGAGCGTTTGTCCCTTCTTGAGTGGTAGCCACGGTTCAGGGAGCACGCCGTTCAATGCGGGGTGGCCATATCGCCGCTTGCCCGTGCTGTTTTGTATGATTCAGTGATGGATTCAACCTCGGTAGAAATGAAACATACTTGAGTACGCCGCTGTACCAATTTGCCATTGGTGGTTGCGACTGACGAGCAGGAAAAAAGTCAGGAAAACAATAGTGGTGTAATGAAGGAAGTAAAAGGAAAACGCACATAATCGGTCCGCTCGTCCTCTGGTGCGACGTAAAGAGTGTCATCGTTCTGGGCATACCTCCGACGGTTCAAATTACTGCAAAGAATAACAATGATCAAAAATGATCACACAACAAGGGGTTTACGACCCCCCCGAAAGAAATAGACCAATCATCCCAACTCACCTCTGTGACCAAGTGACAGGATGTCCTTCCCTAATCCTTTGCACATCTGCCGTCTCCTCTCCCCTCTGAACCTCAAACACCGAGCTCAAACTCACATTCTTACTCAGCGGCTCCAGCGCCTTCTCCACATACCAAGTCCACACCACCGTCCCCAGTAACAACGGGACGAGTAGCGAGGAAAGCACGTACGATTTGCGCAACGTGAAAATGCCGATCATAAACAACAAAAAGATGACCACACCCCAGATGAGTCGGATGAACGTGATAGGCCAGGCTTGGCCTTGCGATTCGTAAGGCTTGTAAAAGACTGTACCGTCAGGTCAAGAAAGCATTAGCGATTCCACTTTTCCCGGGAATAGAATAGACAGAAAATAGCGTACCGAAGAGGAGTTTGTACTTGTAAACAACATAAGCGATGCCAAAGTATGCAGCACCGAACACGACGATGAGGGGTTGGATGACGCTGTACAGCAGCGTAATCACAAAAATCAGAATCGCTTGCGGGTAAACGACGCCGTAGTTTATCATTGGAGGCGCGTTGAGCTCGGCGTAGTCTGCAGTAACCAGGTGCGTCAGTGCGTTTCGCGCAATCAAACTTTCAGGATTCAAACCTCTGGGAGTCCGGGTGAGGAACATGCGATAGAAGAACCTCGGTAAGATGACGCCGAGATTGAGTAATTGAAGAGGCATAATGCCCAAAGCTGGTTTGATGAAATGAAGATTTAGTCTTACGAGAAAATTTTCAAAGATATATGCGCACCTTGGAGAAGGACGTATGATAGGAAGAAATGTCTACAAGGGAATTCCGTCAATTCCAAGCGATAACTTGTGAAAGCTTGTTCATACCTCGCTCGTCCAGCTTGTAACGATTCAGCCAACTTTTCAGGGACCTTCGCGGGAGAGTTGGCAAGATCCCGTACGAGTTGCCAATACGTCGTCGCAAACAGAAAGATGAAGATGACGTTGATCAACAAGAACAAGAAGTACCTTCGTGAGAAGGATCAATAATAATTTCATCGATTTGGATTTCGACCCACTTCTTCAGTAACGAGTACTCGACCCAACTCCGTGCTCGGTAACCCTGTACATACGTCAATGCTGTGGAAAAAAACAAACAAGGTTAGATCAAAACATTCTCGGGTGAGATACGAACGCCAACTGCACACCTTCCAGGAAAAAAGGCAAAATCGCATTCAGTGAGATCATCGCCAAACTGGGCAACGAATTCTGGACGAGAGCGCGAACCCTGTCGTTTGAATCGATAAGTCTTCCAAGCCATGGGATAGCTTTCTTGATTTCCTTATAGCTGAGCAAACTAGCAAGGGCAGTGATTGGGAAAACCCAAAAGAAGAAAAGAAGGGCAAGGGTGCCAAGAACGAATACGTCTCTTCCGCGAATAGTAGCAGTCGATGAAGTCATGTTGGCCCAAACGATATCTCGGGGTTCTGGAGCAGGATAGGTGGCACATTGGGTCGGACTCGGAGCGTGAGCAACTTGAACGGCAATTTGCTAGCAGTGTGGTGAGATGGGGATGTGCAACGGAAGTGAATGGGGGGGACTCACGGCACTCGACATCTTCTCAAACGTCACGAACGCAGTTGGAGTGGCTTTGAACCTTCCCGTCTTCCTCCTTCTCTTCACCAAATCATCAGCTTCTAGGAATCGGGTTTCCAAGTACTCCAAAGCATCCACTTTAGCTCTGAACCATCCTGGACGAATGGTTGGCCGCTTCCTGTGAGGGACGACCAGTCTACCCTGACCGCTTCCAGCGCCACCACCTTCAACATCCGTGTCCACAAGAGGAAATATACTATCTTCCGGGTTGTATTCCTCAACCGAACTTGGATTTCCGACGTAATTGACCCATGCTGCCTCGAGGTTCATCAACGCCTCCGTGCGCTGGTCCAGAGCTTGCTTTAAGCTTCCAACCTCCCGAACGACTGAAACACTTTCGACGCTGAGATTCATGTTCTCGAAATACTCTGCAAGACGTCTGTCGCTTCGAAGGTGGGGAGGAAGGTTGGTGACAAGAACGGTCCGTGCAGGTATGGAGTGAACGAATTCGAGGGAGAAGAGTTGGCGAGCGCGAAGGAACCGGCGATAGTTTTTGTAGATGAAGATGAGAGCGAGGATGGTAAACAGATAAGTGAAAACGAAATGAACAGAGAGGTAGGAGTTGGCATCAGAGATGAGGTCAAGCCAGTCACGTTCTGGAAGGGTATGGTTTCCAGGATTTGGAGCCCAAGCTGAAGGCCAGTCGTCCCCGTCATCGCCTTCGTCTTCTTCAAGTTCTTTGTTGTGCTAAGAATGAGCAAACTTGAGATCAGCTTGGTCGTGTGGATACGACAAGACCTACCTTCCAGTTCAGAGGCATGAGCATAGTTATAGCGAAGAATGAGCAAACGGAGAATAAATAGAAGGACATTTTGAAAAAGTTGAGGAGCTGTCAAGGATGTGAGTTACGAAGTCGGGAAGGGGGCATTTGAAACACGATACGCACAACTGCGGCGTCCAGACCAACAATTTGTAAGACAGTAAACTCTGAAGTTCTGATCGTAGGCATTATCCAACCAAAAAATGCCTGATGGGCATGAGCTTCATGGGGCGAGAACCCTACGAGAGGTGTTGAGGTCAAACACGCTGAATGAGCGGAAGCAGTTGGTGAGATGAACCTTTGAGTTTCGTGCGGGGTGCAAACAAGAGGGGCCACCGTGTTCTACAGTATGAGAACAAAAAGAAAGAGATTATGCCTATCGAACCAGAAAGAACGAGCTGAGTGTTGAACCAAGGTCCCTCATATATAACTGGTGGATTTGGGTGAGATTAGCAAGTGCCACGGCAACAACCAGATAGAACTCACTCGTTGGTGGTGATCCTGGTGGTAAAGGAGTATCACCGTCTGTAAAGAAAAGACTCCCAACGGAAGCCATGATGGTGGTGCAGGTCGTGGACAGTGTGGCTTTGGCTTTGGCTTGGCGTTTGTTCGCGTCCTCATTGTTTGGCTAAATACTTGGATGTAAACAAATGACGAACCATGCTTCCTTTCTCTCGTTTTTCACCTTTTCTAAGTCTTCGCATTTGCAGACGCTGGTCCTCAAATGTATCTCTTCATGATATAGATAATGCTAGAATTGTCAATGTAGTGAAGCAACGTATAGATGAAAGGGCGGATTTGCTCTCTCAGGTAAGTTTTTTTTTTCGTCTTTTTTGCGGTATTCGATAACTGCTTTCAGCTTTCAGATGAGATGTCTTCGCCAGCAGATATTGCAAAACTAAAACAACTCAAAGAGTCTGAACCACTTCAACTCGCTTGGGATGACTTTCTGAAAACACGTCAGGTCGTGTCGAGGCCATCTGAATTCGACATTTAGATTACTTACCCCCTTCACAGCATCTCACAGAAACCACTGCTCTCATAGACGATGCGGACCCTTCCATGCGCGCTCTCGCCCTTGATGAATATACCTCTCTCGCCGAGAACCTTACCCAAAGTGTCCAACAAACCTTCCCTGCTCTCCTCGTTCCGCCATCCCCAACAACGTCTCTTTCCGCGCTGATGGAACTCAAATCCGGTGTGGGCGGCTCAGAGGCCAGTCTTTTCCTTGGAAACCTTCTTCGGATGTACATGCGCCTAGCAAACGCCAACCGATGGAAGGCAAACATTGTCGCGAGCAACGAGACGGACGGTGGCGGTACCAAGGACGCCATTGTTGAGATCAAGGGCCCTGGGGTGTATGACGCGTTACGTTGGGAGAGTGGTGTCCATCGTGTCCAGCGGGTACCAGCTACAGAGGCCAGCGGAAGAGTGCACACGAGTACCGTGGCTGTTGTTGTGAGTTTTCCATTCGTTGTGCGTTCGGTGTTGGCTTCTTTGGGTCTCAACGCGTCACCTGCCTCCTTCGAAAGGTCCTTCCACTCTCAGAAGAAGCAGAACCCAACGCGGAGGACGACCTATTCTCAATGGACGACGTCAAGATAGAAGTCATGCGCGCCCGCGGCGCTGGTGGCCAAGTAAGCCATCCCAACCACTAATTTTACTTTCGCTCAATGAACATGCACATAATACGTTTTCAGCACGTAAACAAAACCGAATCCGCTGTCCGCCTCACCCACATCCCCTCAGGTACCACCGTGTCCATGCAAGATGAGCGGAGCCAACACCAAAACAAACGTCGAGCCTTCCAAGTCCTCCGCGCGCGTCTCATGGACCAGAAAATCACACGCGATATCGCTTCAAGACGCGCAGCCAGAAGGAATCTAGTCAAAACAGCCGATAGGAGCGAGAAGATTCGGACGTATAATTATGCACAGGTGGGTTTTCACATGGGTTTTTTTCCCTTTGACCCTTCTTCGTTTCTGGCATTCTCTTTTGTCGATTTTATTATTATTATTGGTTTGCTGATCGGTCGGGATGGGTGTATAGGACCGGGTGACGGATCATCGGATAGGAATGACGGTGATGAATTTAACGGCGGTGCTGGAAGGTGATGGGTTGCAGGATATATTAGACGCGTTGAGGAAGGATTGGGAGGAGACCGCGATGGAGGAGATGTTGTCAGGTGGTGGCGTCGATTGAGAAGGTGTTTTTCCTGTAGCGACAGAGGAGAGGCGATTCGGACCGAGGGCTTCGGTAGTGAGGGCGTACCAACCTTCTGGTAATGAGGTGGCACTGGTCAATGGCCTTTTTGTTTCGAAAATGTCTAGGCCAACGATAGGATGCGACAAAGTAACCCCTTTGACTTCACAACATTGGCTCCGAAACCCTCAACAGTCGTCCTTAAAATAACGTCCTCAAAGCGTATCAGCCTGCCGTACTCCATCGTGTAGGAGTTCCCACGAATTTGACATATCTGATTGCGGCATGCCACGTGAAGGTTGGCTGGCTTCGAACCACCATCATCCCATATCCCTTCCTCATATTGATCCTTTCACTATGCCCTTCAATCAAAATGCATTCCAAGCCAGCAACATATTCGGTATCTACAATGACATTCAAGGAGACCAGTACAATGTGGTATGT
>CEMH01201711.1:7189-31275 GCA_001179725.1 Macrocystidia cucumis | reverse complement strand
AAATTGCAGAACATATATAGGAAGCACGCCGTCGCCTCCTCGTCGTATACGGTACGCGTGTGTCAGTCTCTTCATGGTACCAACAATGACTCAGCCGATGACTATTACTTCAGGCAGCACAATGGTGAACTCACCCAGGGTGCTTCCAAAACCAAAAGTAAACGTCCTTGGAGGATGCAGATGATCGTTCACGGTTTTCCCTCCCGATTGGTGAGTGACGCGTGTTGGCCTTTTTCGCCCTGTTTCGGTGATTTTTTTTTTTTTTGATATCGCGGGTCATTATATGAACAGGCAGCTTTGCAGTTTGAATGGGCGTGGCAGCATCCCGATAGGTCACGGCATCTTCGCGATGGGAACGGACAATCCTTGTTCACCACAAATAGCAATTCTAAAAGTCTCAAAGGCAACATCTCGTGAGCCCTTTTTTTTTTTTTTAAAGTTTTTTGTTTTTGGATGCTTTGTGATTCACATCGGGTACAGTGTCGTGCATACGATGATTTCAAACCATCCATATATCATGTGGCCGTTGCATGTCAAGCTCTTTACCGAGGAAGCTGTCAAATGTTGGAAGGCCATCACGAAAGACAACCCGGTGCCTCCGGGCTTCACTTGTTCCATCGAGTTGGAGGGGGTGGATGGAAAATCGGGGATGACGGGCTCTGGGAGGGCTGGCCCTATCGAAGTCAAAGATGGTAATCAAGCATGTATATCTCGTCGCGAGAGAAACGCGCTCATGTGCTTTCCTGCAGAAACTTTCACTTCACGTCTTCTCGCAAAGAACACGAAACTCTTGGCCTCAAATCCATCCCCTTGCTGCTCCATTTGTGACGAACCCATGCACGATTACGCCTCGGTGTGTGTTGGATCGCTTTTAACGCCCAAATGGTATATTTACCTAGAGCTTGATAGAATTCTCTGGGCACAGCGCTCTGTCCTATCCCTTCCTGCAACGCAACATCTCACCTTCTATGTCTGTCCAATCATTTCCGTCGCCATCAGACCATCCCAACTCAGGGTATGGTACCTCGCGGAGGCTCCTGTGTCTCTTGCCGAACATACATCCTCTGGGGTGACGTGATCCGAGGTTGTTACCGCCGAAAAGCTGGAGCGATTGTTTCCAACCCAGAAGGCGAAGACGAGGGCGACGATGATATGTTTGAGCCCGACACTGATACGGAACTTCCGCCTCGTGGGAGGGGGCTTTCGACAATTAACGACTCGCCCAAGGATTCCCTCACTCTTGACTTGCTGCCGCTGCCGCCAGCATTGCCATTAGACGTGGATGGTCAGCCAGGACCTGAGAAGAGGACGACACGCAAAGTCGGACGCCCGAGGAAGACAATTGTCCTCGTTGGCGTGTCCAAACCGACCATTCCAAAACCACCAAGAAGAAACTTCACTCTTGCTCGTCCCAAATCGAAACCCCATCCCTATCCCAATGCCGGTCCTGTTATACCCCAACCCAACAGCAAAAGCAAAAGCAACGGATATCATACTTTGGCTACTGTTCAGTCGGACGATAGTGGAGAGTTTTTCGATTTCGCAGCTGCTGAAGTACCCACATCCAGTGATGATGATGATGATGGCGGTAACGGTGTTGGTAATGGTGGTGGGAATGCCATTCCAGCTGGGTATCAGCAACTACGCGGCGTCCCAGCTCATGCACAGATCCCAGCCCATCCTTTGTTTCCAGTTGTACCTCAACCTCAACCCCAACCGAGTCGGTCGAAAAAACTGACGACATCATCCGGAGTCTCGACCAACCGCCCCTGGAGTTTGTATTTGGACGATTCAGACGACTCGAACAGTCATTTGCCCACCCTTGCCCTTGACGGTCACAAAAACTTGGAAACGCAGCTCAACGACGACGAACTCGTTGAACTCGTTTCGATGTTAGCAGTAACTTGAAAGTTGTTCGCAATAATATCTTTCTGCGCCCTTGAAAACCCGAATATAATGATATATGTATTGATTTATCTGCTACAGAAAAAAAGAGGGAGAAAGAAAAGCAACAAATAAGAAAGAGAAGAAAAAACCAACCTCCCGACCCCATACACACACAACCTATTTTCCTAGTTGTTCTAAAATCTTGGAATGCAGAGCTTGGCTGAAGACATTGACCGCCGCTGCGTCACATACGATCCCAACGTCGATCATGGCAACTTTGCCTGGTGTCACCGTGCAGTTCTGCAAAGCATCTTTGACGACTTCGTTCACGATCTCTTTGAAATTCGGGATCGCCAGAAGGGGTGATTGGGTTTGAGTTTGGGGTTTACTCGCTGTGCCACTCGGCTGACCCAGCTCTGTGGTGGACTTGATGGCAAACAGTGAATGTGACGCATCCAGGATTGCAATTTGGTGATCACGCAACAAGCGGAAATCCAATGCGTGCCTTTTGAAGACATTAGACGACATGCTGCCGTGATATCAGTTGAAGGCAAGGGAAGATCGCACCTAAGATCACCGTACAGCAACCGATACCAACCCGCCGCTTTAGCAAACGTGTCCACAATTTGATTCCGCTGCTCGCTTTGTTTTCGTATCGCCTCCAGCTGGGCGACGATGGGAAGGGTGTCTCGCAATAACACAACCAGCCTATGTAGAGAGGGTGCCAATCGACCATGACCATGCCGTAGAACATTTCGCAGGAATGGTTCCGCGTCACCGTGGGGGTTCGGTTCATCAGATTTAGGACCGGCTGTTGGGGGCCACGGGCGACAGCGAGAGAACCGGAGATCAAAGTTTCCTCCCGTCGGTGACAGCTGGTCTTCACATGTGATCGAGACAGAGTAGTCCTGATGCAAGTTGGTTGAGTAGGTAGCCCCTTCCCCAAAGGGGTTTGCTTACTTGAGAGTAGGCGAACTCTACGGTTTGCAAATCGAAGGAGAGCAGTCGGACATCGTTCCATTGCTTTTCCTTGGTCATTTTCGCGACTGGCAGAAGGTAAAGGTTCAGACGGCTCAACAAGAATCGAATGATTTGAAATCATACTTTCTCTTGCAATGACCACCATCTTGCTCACGCGCGCCCACTCTTCCAGAAATTCATCGACGCAAGTATTCACATTTTCGGACAGAAATGAGACAACAGCTTCTGTTGTGTCGTAGATGATCCTCTTTGATGGCCGGATCACTGAACTCGTGCCAGCTGTCTTGCCCATCGGTTGTTGAACGTACTTGAGCTTCACACAAGTGACGACCTACGCGAGATTAACCAAGTTTCTCCCAGCTAAGATACACATACCTGTGCGCTCTTTTCTGACCACCAATTCAGAGGTATCACTCTGATATTGGGCATAGCTGCCTCCGCCGCCGGAGCACCCGAAAGGATGTCCTTGGATTGGACACACAACGCAGGGACGCAGTGAGCAAGTGACGATTGGAGATAAGCCAGTTCCGGTGACGCGTTTGTGGGGGGGTTGACGTGGGTAAAGGGTATGCCACGCAATTTGAATTGCCTCTCCACGTTCATGTATGCAACACGCGCACTTTGCGTAATAGCAGGAGTTGAGAAAAATGGAGGGAAAAAAACCAAAAGCACATACCAACAGTAACTGTACAACTCGCGCAGGATCTGGGTGCTTATTTTGAACCTACGAAAACACTTCAGAACCTATACACGGAAAACTTGTCAAATACATACCCCGAAGTGTCCGCTGTCTGCTCATCCTCGCGAAGGACTGGTTTTGCGGCTGTGACGGTGCCAGGTTTGGAAGGGTCGTTTCGGTGGATATAATCGTAATTTAGCCACGCGATGTCTTCCATAACAAGATTCGCAAATAGGGTGTCCGAAAGAACCTTTGTCGTAATGAGGGCGTAACGGAACTTGTCGTCAAAAATGACGACCACCAAATAGTGCATCGGGAAATTGGCTAGTTGTATGTAAACCGTTGCACGAGAGTTTGCTCCAAGCTTTAAGCGCTCTAGTGGATATTAAGCTTGAGGAACGGGAATCGACAGGGAGAGACCAACCTTCGTTCGCAAAGTTGCGCGTAGGGAAATTCCTTAGGCCCAAATAGTCTGCCTTTTGCTCAATAAGCTCTGTCATGGTCTAGAACGAGTTTGCATGAGTATTCACAAATTGGATAATGAAATACTTACGCGTAATCGCAGTCTAATTAACGCCTCCAGCAATATTGCAGGATTTTCGTTGATTTTGTCTGATATTGCGGCAAAACGGGGCCCACGACCAGCCGCGGCAAGGTCTCCAGTATCGCGAAGGCTCAGCCGGCCAGTGCGAGCGTCAATTGTGATTAAAACGACTTCGTCTGAGCAAAGCAACACCCGCAAAGCCTGCTGCCCTCCTATCACAGCTTAGGTGAGTTGAGGGCATAACTAAGTGAAAATTTGAAACCTTCTAGACTCTGCTGAACCATTCCTGGCTGTGAGAAGATAGACTGCGCTGGTCCGTGCTGCAGTTGTCGCTGGAAGGTTGCTAAAACGGCACCGGCGTGCTTCTCCAAAATCTTGCGAAGGAGAGCTTGAAAGTCCAGGTCGTCAGAGTTCTAGTCAGAAGCTTAGGACGATGTATAGTAGGTTTCGCGAGAGACCGTACAATGGTGAGATAGCCTTCGGGAATCGTAGAATCTTCTGCGGGAATTATGACACCAAAAGCACCTTTGGTGGGTTCCCACTTGATTTCAAAGGTCAAGTTCTCAATGTCGTCCGAGGGTTTTGCGTTTCCCAACTTAGCTCTCCGTTGAATTCTGGTCATCGCGTCTGCTTTTGAGGGTGGAAGATTTCCTGGAAAGCGTCGAAGGGGTGAACGAGACTTTGAGGCCTCGACTATTGATATCGTGAGCGTGCCACCAAGAAGAGGCAGTTTCAATCGTGCACGCCCCGTTGATACTGGAGGCGCTTGACGGCTGGAGTTGTAAATTTGAATGATGGTCACCAAAATATGCCGCAATAAATTAACTCACATCCAATACGAAACAGTGAGAGTTTTCCTGTTTGGGCTCATTCTGACACTTAGATATTCTGCCCAGCCCAGCGAGCGCATCCTCTCTGCCTGCAAGAAGTCTGGTTTAGATATGTTTTAAGCAGTATATGCTATACACGCACCTGATACCATAGAATCTCAAGTTGATAAGACAGCGTCATCATCTCTGGAACGATGATTCAGAAAGGTGCCACGCAAGAGGGCAAAGGACGCACGTAAGAAGTTGTATAGTCTTATCAATGGCGCATCAACAACGCCAGCTGGAAGTGGCGGCCTCGTAGAATTTGTCCCTTCCGGCAACCCTGTCTCGGGGAGGTACATAGCGAGGCGGGCATCAGCCTCGTCGGTGAGGTGCCGTTTCATGATTCCAGTTGGAACACGGGGAAACTCTATCATTTAAGTTAGTGGCGTCCGACCTTGTAAAAGCTCCCAGATCTGACCTTGGGACCCAGCTACATCGCCTCCGACCTTGATCAGAAATTCAACGTGAACGAAGAACCAACCATCGTCCTGGCGAGCACCGCGTAGGCAAATAGAAGTTTCAAACAGCCCGGGAACATGAAAATACACCCGACCGTTCGCTACAAGAAGTTCGCTCATGCAATCTGATGTCTCTCGGGGAAAACGCACCAATACGGTTCGACAACATTTCCACAGGTATAATTTCAGTCATCCGAAGTCGATAGCGCAAAGTTTCTTCCATGTCACTCAGCGTCTGGCGGATATCGTCGTCGGTGAGCGGGGTGACAGGTATGATGGATTTCTGAGGGTAGAATAAGCGGGTGAAACAAGAGTAACTCCGGGAAAATGCACTTTAATACAAGTGGGCAGACGAAGATACGAGCCAGTGGTCAGCACATCCAATGAAGTCAGCAAATCATGGTTTCTCAGCCTTGACCAGGTTAGAAGGGCATTCGTTGTGTTCGTGAAAAGCGTACCTGGAGGGATCGAGGGAGTCTTTCGCGTATTTGAGGCCTCTCAATGCGTCCTCAAACTGTTGATTCTGGGTCATAAGGAACGCAGTGATATTCTGCGTTCAGAGCATGTTAGCAAAACTGACATCGCGTCAGATGGGGAGAATAGACACCATGCATTTCTGAACAGCATCCGCGTCTCTAGCCCATTTGGCAACCGCGTATAGTTTCACGACCTGCTTCTTCGTTTTGACCACCCAGTCGGCCAGAATGCGCTTTCGAGCACTATCCGACATGTTAGGCATCCTAGGGACCGATCCATGAATACAGCAGCATTTCGTTTTCCGACGGAACTCACGTTTCCGCCAGCTCTGAGAGTTCTGCAAATATTGTCTGGACTACCCTTGATACCAAATCTCCAAGATGGACTTGGCCGTCATCGACGACTGGAAGTTGGGCCTCTAATTCTTCGATTGAAGGTTCATGACTGCCATTTAGGCCATTAAGAGTGTTGGTTTGATCGGAGGGAAGGTGAGCTATTTCTATGGCCATATCTTGTTGAGTAGATTGATTCATGGAGTAGAGAGGAAGAAGACTATGACATTGGCACTGAGAGTGGTTGTGGAGGTTGGAGAATGAAGAGAGAAATGAATGGTTTGGCCACAACTTGTTGAAAAACAATCACTCAAGTGGCTTACTTGACTCCGGTATTGTCAACCACAATCCCATATATCCTCCTATATACCCTCAATAATATTGCACCAGCACCCCTCACAGAATGGATTATCTACGCACACTCGGTTCAGCTGCCGTTTCTACTCTTGTCCAGAAATCAGGTCTCAATTTGCCATTTTCTCTTGGGTCCAAAGTCGCCAACTTCAATGGAACTTGTAATTTGTATGAAGCAACAAAAAGAGTACGTGTTACAGTCTCTCAAAGTGTTGACCTCCTCACAACTATTTCAGGATGATAGCACACCCGTGTCTGTATTTGAATATGACCTTTCTGATCCCACTAGAAAACACCTGGCCAAGAACGCTCTCCGCAAGCTTCGGACGATACGACATCCGGATGTACTCAAGTTCATGGACGCCACCGAGTCTGATAGCCTTATCTACATCATGACTGAGCGTGTTCGCCCCCTTGAATCCACTCTCCAGGCTTGGGCTTCACGGAAATCACAAGAGAGAGAAGACTGGCTGATCTGGGGCATTCATCGCATTTCGGTTCGCGTTTCCCGCTCATGATCGCTTTACCCTCTCGTGATCCCCGTTCTAGGTCGCCCTGGCCTTTATCAACGACTCATGCTTATCGACACATGGCAACATCCGTACCAACTCCGTCTTCATCTCTCCTTCTGGCGAATGGAAGTTAGGTGGGTTTGAACTCCTCAGCAACCCGAAGGACGATTCCCAGGTGTTATATGTGCGACCTGGTACATCGTTCTACGTTCAGGATTCCTCATACCACCCAACAGACGTTCGGTCACACTTTCCATGATGCCTCGCTCTGGTCGTCTCCAGAAGTCAAAAAGAGTGGCTGGTCTGTACTGAAAGAGTAACTTGCAACGCACATTCTTATTGATGCTCCTTACTGACGTCCATTCACAGAGGGGACGTAGCAGCAGCGGACGCCTATGCACTGGGCCTTTTGTTGCATGCGGTCTTCAACCCCTCCCATCCAATGCCCGCGACTGCCCAACCTCCGCACACGCCTCCCACTCCCTCGTCGCGGGGGGAAATCCCCCAATCCGTGTTTCCATTATTCAAGAAACTTCTGAACCCAAACCCCAAGGGGAGACTTTCCCCGAAAGGATTTCTTGAGGTTGGCATGGCAGATACGGGGTTCTTTTCCAACAACAAGTTGGTCAAAGTTTGCTTGGGACTTGACAATTTCGCTCTCGCCAGCGAAGGCGATCGAGCCACCCTTCTCCGGTGAGGGTCCCTTTTTTTTCTATCTGAGCAACTCGGTGTAATCGTGAGACATACCAGGACATTGAAAGAATCCGCTTCGTCATTTCCCTCAGAATTTGCTTCCTTCAAGGTTCTTCCATCTTTGACGTCTGCGTTGGAATTTGGAGGAGCATCAGCAGCAACCATTCTCCCCTTGATACTTCAAATTGGTGCAAACACAAACCCTGAGAACTACACAGAAGTTATCGTTGGGCCCGTCATCAAACTTTTCGCCAGCACTGATCGCAGCACTCGAATGACTCTGCTCGAGCACCTTCCGGAATATATCGAGAAATTAGACCAAAAGACCGTCAGCGACAAGATCTTCCCTCATCTTGTGAGTGGTCTAGGTCCACCAGTGCGACGAACTTGATGCTGAGGCCGTCCTAGCAAACTGGTTTTTCGGACACGGTAGCGGTAATACGCGAAGCGACCATCAAATCAATCATCCTTTTTGCCCCCAAGGTGTGGGCGCCAATCTGCCGATTCGGATATCTGGCTGACAACAACTCTAGCTGAATGGGAGACTTCTCAACAACGACCTATTACGACACCTCGCAAAGCTGCAAATGGACCCTGAAGCGTCCATTAGAACGAACACTTGTATCTTGATAGGACGACTTGGGCCTTCCTTAGGATATCATACAAAACGCAAAGTGCTTGTTCCCGCATTTTTGCGCGCTTTGAAAGACCCATTTCTCCACACTCGCGTAGCGGGGCTAATGGCGTTGATGGCAACAATTGACTGTTTCGAGATTGAAGAACTCGCAACAAAGGTGATACCAAACATGTCTTTCACGCTGATGGACAAGGAAAAGTAAGATCAATCTTGTTGGTGGGAAGAGAATCTCACCAAGTTGCAGGCTCGTGCGAGACCAAGCTTTCAAGGCGTTAGAACTCTTTGTCAAAAAATTGGAAGCGCACGTGGCAACGATGGTAATAAAATTTTCATGAACCACGCAGCCCCCACTCATCTGGTGTTTATAGCCTGAGACAGCACCAGAGAGTATAACTTTGGAAATCTCCGCGGCTACCCTCTCCGAACCCACGACACTTGTCAACTCCGCTGCTGGTGCGGCAGGTGCATTAGCGGGATGGGCGATCTCTTCTTTGGGTAAAAAGGTAACTCAAAGCTCCAGCTACGCGAGCCTTGCCGACTCACAGATCCCAGCTTGCTTCTACCGATCTGCAGAGTAATATGGTGGCCCTGCCTGACGTGTCGCTGGACCGGTCCCTATCAGCTCCCCCGTCGAACGGAGGAACTTTAGCTCCAGGGCAGACTGGTTGGCCTCTGTCATCAGGAACCTCAGCGTCTGCCTCGAACTCCACTTCTCAACTTTCAACTTCGCAAAGCAAAGGCATGCATCTTGGGAAATCGTTGGGCTCGCGTTCCGGCATGGATGACCTAGTTGACCAGCTCACTGCGGAAGCGATGACCGAGAACTCTGCAAGCAATCCATGGGGGAGTGATGACCTCATTGATATCAACGCTGACCAAGATGATTGGAGTACGTTCAGCTTCTTCGTTCGTCTAGAACTTGATGTTAATATCATGCAGGCGCCTTTGAAAGCGCCCCAGCCATCATCGAGCCGAAACCTCTTCCTGCTGTTGGTCTCGGACTTCAAAACCTTTCTTCGAAGAGCTCGATGCGTTTAAGCCCCCAACCGAAAACAAAACCAATGATATCCCATGCATACTCCGCCCCAAGTACTCCTAGAACTGCAGTTGGCAAAGTCGCTGCTTCTCCTGTGGTAAGTTCCACCAGCACGATGACGAAGGAAGAAAAGGCTGCAGAGATGGCACGGAGAAAAGAGGAACGGAAACAGGTGTGTTGCCCATCCCAAGCGTCGTCAAAACCATGTTTCAATTTGCATCTCGCAGCGCATTGCTTTGTTGAAGGAACAAAAGAACCAAAGTTCGACGACATGAACGAATTCTGCGTTGTAGATCGGACGGAGAACCATGGGCTGGTTTGGTCTCGTCCTTGTCCCATCCAGAGAGGTTGGGTCATGGACGCAGTCAAAGGTGGTAGACTCGGTTCATAATGACCAGTCGAGTTTATATGATTTAGTGCACGTTTTAAGTCCATCTTCTCTTTCACTGAACACGACACGGTAATGTTTCTCACGGAAGCTGTTGAGGACCGGATGGTCAATATCCAAGCAACTAAAAACTTTTATTTGAACTGAGTCTCCGAGAGCATCCCCGCACCGTTGTTCTCAGAAAGATCAGGAGGGACCACATTGTGTCAGGTGTGCTTGGGCCTCAGACTCGGCTTCGAGTTTGAATCCTTCCGACTTGTGTTATTCGTGTATCACATCAACATTTCATTTTGGGAAATATCAAACGGGTCTCGAAGCGGTGTCTTTTCAAGCCAATGCTTCGGCCAGGCCGTCCACACGCCTAGTGTGTGTTTTGGGTGTGTGATCATGTCTGCCTGAGGTTGGGTACACACAGCCCGCATTTCAGGCCGGCGCAAGCCCGTTGCATCCGAGCTAGAATAACCCAAGGATTTCAATCCTCTTGGGTAGGCTCGGAGGACGTGGGGAAGCGGCTTCGAAAATGGGGACTTCCTGGAATCCGAAATACCCAATGTCACGGTAACCGGGCAGGGATCGAGGTGCCTGTCACCCTGAAAACACGCGGGAGGAGCGCCCCGTGTGGCCATCATTATTATGATGGCACAGGAAAGCTCCAGCTCCAAGAAGCCAACTTCGACTCTCCTTCTCAATGTCCATTGCACCAGGCAACGCAGTCGGCGGAAAGAACACCACGAAGACGTTTCTGACTGCCCTGGTGGTAAACGGAGGGGTTCTCGCACTCGAAATCGCTGTCTTTGTCCTCTTGAAGCAAACGTTGTGGCGCATTTACAGTCCACGAACATACCTTCCACCCCCAGAGTACGTAGACTACCCTCGGGATCAGACTAAGGTCTCTGATTAGATTCGCGCAGCAAACGTGCAAAAGAACTCCCAAGGGGACTTTGGAGATGGGTTCCAGCCGTCATCACCTCCCCAACACAGGATATGGTCAGTTCTTTATTTGTCCGTTTTCTCAGCTGTGCTGAAAGTTCACCGGTAGATATACAAGAATGGCCTTGATGCGTATGTCTCCCCATTGTGTCGCCTCGTCACTGCCATTCAACCCCTTATTTTGGTCCCGAAGATACATGTTCCTTCGGTTCTTGAAGATGCTGATTTGGATCTTTCTCGCCTTCACCATTTTGACATTCATCGTTATTATACCAATCGACGTCGTCAACATACATAGCCCTTCACTAGGGTTGGAGCGCATCTCCTGGTCAAAGTGTGTACAAATTTTTTCACTTTACAATTGTTCCACTAAGATGACATCATCCAGTATCATCGACCCAAAGGACCAGAACCGTTTCTACGCCCATATAGTCGTCGTATATACCCTTACATGTGAGCGCAAATATCATTATCTCCTCAACTCTCGCTCACAATAGCTCAAGTCTTTGTTCTTTACATGATGCGTCGGGAGATGCAACACTTTGTGCAAATGCGCCACGAATTCCTTACAGGACCTTCCCATTCCCGTCTACCTCAGTCCCGCACTGTCTTAATCACGTCGGTTCCTGAGGAATTGGCTAATGAACGCGATCTCCGCACGTTCGCAAGCTTTGTCCCGGGTGGAGTGGACCGCGTCTGGATACTTCGTGATACCCGGCAGTTGAACGATATCTACGAGATACGAAAGGTGCTTTGTAGGCGGCTTGAGAAAGCCATTGCGCAGTTTCTCAAGGATGCGACTGCAGCGCGGCGGAGCAGGGAGAAGATTGCGAAGGCACAGAAGAAAAAGAAATACAAGGACAAGGAAAGCATCCTCCCGACGACCGTGGTGCCGCCACCCACTCTGGAACTGCTCAATGAGCTCGTGCCTTTGACTGATCGACCGAAACATCGTATCGGGTTCTTGGGAGTATTTGGTGAGAAAGTGGACACCATTGATTGGTGTAAGGTAGGTGATAGACACTCAAATCAAGGGGCCTTAAACTGATTTGACCACCAATAGTTGGAAATTGCCAAGTTGAACCGGGAAATTGAGATCGCACGGGAAAAAGCCGTCAAAGGTCGATTTCTGGGCAGCGTTTTCATTCGCTGCAATCTCCAAATCGGGGCTCATGTTCTTGCTCAATGCGTCAGTTACCATAAAGTGAGTGACTAGCATTGTTGTTTTGACTATGCATAACACATTATCGTAGCCGCTGTACATGCAACAGAAATGGATGGACGCCAACCCGAAGGACATCGTGTGGAAGAATCTGGATGATGGCGCTTTGGAAATGCGTTCCAGAGCGATAATATCCTGGCTCGCCACCTTCGGGTTGATAATTGCTTGGGCCATCCCCGTCACATTTATCGGCGCGTTGAGCAGTCTGAACGAGCTCTGCCTCAAAAACAGGTCAGTCGACAGCTTGTGTAGTCCTCCTTCGACCCTAGTTGAATCGTTCGTAGTAAAAACTGGCTACGTTGGACGTGTGATCTTGCCTCAGGTGAGCTAAAGACATCTGGGCTTTCTGTCCGATCTGCTCACACCGCCATTCAGCCCCAGACCCTATTCCGGGAATCATACAGGGTGTACTCCCTCCCACACTCCTCGCATTGCTTTTCATTCTCCTACCTTTCATATTGAAGGGTTAGCACACGAGGTTTATTTGTGATTTGACGATTACTAACTGGAATTAGGCCTCGCATGGTATCAATGCCTGCCAAGATATTCTCTGATGTCTGTTAGTGTCTATCGGCGCTTCTTCCTCTTTCTGCTCGTGTAAAGTCCAGCCATACCTCACATGAAGTGGATATGCTGACATTGGTTGCAGCCACGGTTTCCTCACGGTCACATTGACTTCTACCATCACAAAAAGTACGTTCTTCTTTCCCTCACATTCCACAATAAAAACTTATCAATATCATCCTAGCGATTCGAGACGTGCGTCCTCGTGACCATCGATTAGTGCGAATCTAACGGGCACGACAGATCATAGAAACACCAACACAAACGGTTCAAAATCTCGCTGCAGCGTTACCGACCGCTTCCATCTTCTTTCTTACATACATAGGTGAATACTGGTTCGCATATCGTTCTCCTCGAATTTGCTGACCCCTGCCGTAGTCACGCAAGGTCTCGCTGGAGCCGGCAATTCACTCGCTCAACTCTTTCCACTGATTTTATACTTTCTGCGGAAATGGTTTTTGGGACGGACACCCCGACAAGCCTACGCAGTACGGATCATCTCTCTGTCTGCTTGTGTTCCCTTTGCTCACACTAGGTGAAGGTCACATTTACCATGCCTGCGGTGAGTCGTCCCACCTCGGGGGATGTCAAAATGGTTTATTTAGTTTTTGCAGGTGGATTTCGGAGTCGTTCTCCCTCGTTTATCGCTGCTGGCAGCGATCGTCTTTGCATACAGCGTGCTGTCACCATTTATCAATCTTCTAGCTTTGATTTGTGAGTCGATACTTTGGGTTACCCCTTGGACGTCGCTTCTTACCCTGCGTCAGGTTTCTTGATGTACTATGTTTCCTGGAAGTTCCGTAAGTAATCCCTTTTAATGGTTTTAATGCGAGTGCGGGGTTTGATGACAGGAATCAGTCCTGCTACAGGTGTGCGATCAACCAGACGAGGTGGAGACTGGTGGCCTATATTTTCCGATGGCAATCTCGAATCTCTGTAAGCTTCGCTTCATCTGGAGGTAGTAGCAGCCTTTTCACATTTTCACAGTCGTGGGCTTGTACATTGAGCAAATATGCCTTGCATGCTTGTTTTTCCTCAAGATTACTGAGGCACGGAAAGCCGCCATCGTGGAGGGCACGCTCATGCTGGCGCTGATTGGAATTACTGCGGCCGTCCATGGTGTTCTCAACAACAGCTTTAAACGTTAGCGTCCAATCTGCCTCAACGTTATTTTGGCTCATCCACAAGTTGATTTACCAGCCATCACGGCATTTTTGCCAATGTCACTGGCTACCAAGCAACTTGCTGATAATTATCAACGTCACAAGAAACTCGATGCTCCAGTTTTGACCGAGGAGGAAGAAGAACAGATGTTTTACCACAGTGTGTGCTTCGGCTTGTTTCTGTCACCCAAACCACTAAATTGCCGTTTCTGCCAGAATTCAAGAAAGTTGGCCGAAAACTCAAACAAACTGCACAGAAACTTGATGACACCTTGGGAAATTTGAAAGCTAAGGCTATGGGTGAAGGTCATGCTGGACCTTCTGCTAAATTCGGAAAGGACGAAAAAAGCGAGACTTCGGCGCTTCCTTCCCATTCCGCAGAGCTACGCCGACAGGGTTCTGATGCTTCGAAGGCATCATCAGCCGCTAGCCACCAATCCCATGAGGCACTCAAAACTCCGGACGATGTTCCAATAATCAGCCCTTTAACTCCCCTAGGGGAATCTGACGACGAGGGACAGAATGATGAAGAAGACGAAGATGATATTCACGCGTTTGATCATCCTTCGACATATGCCGCTCAACCTTGGATCTGGATTCCTCGCGATCCATCCGGATACAGCGAGATTCTGATACAGCAATTGAAGGATTGTGGAGTGGAAGCAAGTGATGTTGGTGCAACGATGGATGAGAAGGGTGTCGTCGAAGTCTCGCGGAACCCTCCTGACCGGAGATGGGCTGGCGGGCATGATCGCTGAAGTGGTGGAGAATATAGTACTGAGTGACAACATTGATGATAATATAATATATTACAGAGCCGTGCTGATAGTTATTGAGATTGTCGTTCCGTTGCTGCTTCTTGGAGCTCCTCTATGGGGATGCGCACCAGCCGGTGGCCATCTGGTTGGTCGGTGGTACTTGGCTCCTCGGCACGAGACTCGCTATCGGATGAGTTGCGGGAGTTCACTAAAATCGCGTCACCTTTCAGTTGAAAGACGTTTAGTCGTCGCGTTCAACTCACAAAACAAGCTGAGTATTTGGAACATTCTAGGCCATTGTTCAAGCACCTGTCCATGTACTGTTTTGGGTTTCGTTGGACTACGCGTGACATAGAGTTTTAATTCAAACGCACTCTGTCCAGCATCTGCCATGACCTCACAATCCTCGGCTAGCCCTTCGATGCGCTCAAGATAAAGGGAACTTGCGCGTTCCAGTGCTGAGACCGCGTCGAATTCCTTTTTCTTTTCTAAAAGTTTCGCGTGAGCAGCGGCAGAGTTGAATTGAGCATTCGACGTGGTAGCATGAGATGCACGGCTTGCGGCCACAGACTGGCGCATGTTGTCGAGGTTGAGTTATGGATGGTTACATTCCGGCAACTAGAATGATTTGGTGCTGTTATGCAAGAGCCTCTGGATTGAGCTTCTTCCGAACCAATAAGTAACCGGGGAGCGTCGAAACTTCCGATCATTCCAACCTCATGCTAAGAGCCATTCACCCATGCATGACCGCAGGGATGAAAAGCACGGTTTGCCTGTCTACGAATCGCACCCTCCTCAATGGCTTCCAACTGCGCATAGTTCTTCCGATCTAGGTACCTTCCTTGTTACTTCTTCACAGGACACTAATGATGACCTCGTCTTCGCTTTTGCTCACAGGCTATCCTGGCTTTTACCCCCCTCGTCCCGGTCAAGACGAGGATGTCCTCTCAGAAACAAATGTCAAGGCTGGCTTTGTTCTTGGTCATCATGTTTCCGTAGGTGCTCATTGAAAGCCGCATGCCGCAAAATAACCGTCATGAAGGCAGAAACCTTCAGCGCTCAGGTCATGATAAATGAAAACCTTAGCTCTGGAGATACCTTGGACATGTTGGAAGAGTTAATGAATGCAATCTTTACTCGCCGTGCAGAACAATTACCCAATATTCCGTACGTGCACAACGCTGTGACCACTGTATCACAAGCGCTTACCTCGACGCTCGCGAAGTTCATCGACATTCCGAATGCCGACACGAGTGACGCTGAATGACTCCAAGCGTCAGGCATGGTTCGCAGATCTCGCCAATCCCAACGTCCCTCTTCACAAGTTAGGGAAGAGTGTGCCACACGGTGCGAAAGGCCACGACTTGCTTGACTTGCTACATTCGAACGATGTCGCAATACCGAGGGCTGTTTGGTTTCTACGTGTGTTTGGTGCGAACGAGACTGTGAGGGGCATTCCAACCGAAGGAGTGACTGACTTGACTAACTGCGAACTTCAGGCAGGATTACGCAACAAGCCTTTGTATAATCCGACTCAATACAGCGTCGATTGGGCAAACCTAGTGACCAGTTACATGAAAAAGCAGCTTGCTGACATCGCACTTCCGAGCGCTCCTAGACCCGGGTTGAACATCAAACAAACATTCAAGGGTGTTCTCGCCGATGTTGAGAGTCGGGAGCGATGGATATCACGCTTTACCTATTGGTGATCATTCCCGATAAATCTGATCCTGTTTTGATGCTCAAAAAACACCAACAGCCTGAAATTGCTTCGCACATTCTACTCGGAAGGCCTTGTTGATAATCGAACCTTCCTTGTTTGGGTCGTGCAACAAATGTCTAGCTGCAACCTTGCTCAGGCTGGTTTTGTCACCCGTTTAGCGGATGAGTATCTCGATGGAATGATTGAAAGCCGGTCGTTGACTCGTCCGTTTGTGGAAGCTTGCCTGGCAAAACTGTCAGAGGTACGTCGGCCGTATGAACGCCAATCCATTGCGACCTCAACTCGACAACCTAGATTAAATGCACCTCAGCACATGAGTTTTTGTTTGACACTGAATCCCTCCTCAAGACCTTGTTACAAGTGAGTTCAAAGGCTGAACTAACAACCGAGAGTTCCTCAACAATTTTCCCAGCGAGTCGCACTTGCCCTTCCGGATGCTTTCATCAGCCCTCGGCTCTGGCTCACCCACTCAAAACTGATCCAAGACTCTCTCAGCGAGAACGTCGTTGGGAACGTGAGCGATACGTATGCTCAGAGAAGCTCCTACGACTTTCAAAAGATTCTGGTCGACATATGTTCAGAGATTCGGAGAAGAAATGAGGCGATGTTGTTTTGCAACATTCCCGTGCGCAACGTGAGACGTCCTGGCATTGCGGCTTCCGACGTTCAGGTACGAAGCTTTCAGTGCTTCTCAATGTCGTACTGAAACCCCATTCTCAGATTCTCAATTTTATATCAAGCGAGTCCAACATGAACGACGTCAACTTCTTCCCAAATGAATCACAGGACTCGTCAAGTCTTTCCAGCAAAATTGACTTGCTCCTGACCTGGACTGTGACGCCACTGCAGTACGGTGACCACCGACCCTTTGTTGCCGTAACGTTGCTCCGTAAATGGAGAGAAAGGGTGGGAGCTAGGGCGTTCCGGAGAAGCATCCCACCTCCGGACGAATATCTGCAGGATTGCTTGTTTGAATGGCTTGACTCCTCAGAAGTTGCCCGAGAATCAGGCAACCTACGAGCAATTTGCGTGCTCTACGGAAAACTCGTCAAGCACGAGCTTTTCTCCTACGCGAATTATATTCAGCGTCTCATTGCTCGGGGTGAATTGGGCGTTCCCGATCAGGTAGATCACCCCTCTCAATCGCCTTATCTTGCTGCTTACTGCGTTTGACAGAGCGAGGACTCCATGCATAGGAAATATGTCCAGTGGATACCCCTTGTCAACTCACCATCTTCTCTCATCAATCAACGAAAAGTTGCGCTATACGGTGTTCGTTGTCGAGAAACTCCAGAAGACCACAACGAACGCGAGATTCGCAAAGAGATCAGAAACGTGCTTCCAGACGTGTTCGGAGGTTCTTTCAATTGACCTTTCCATTCTGCGCGTCCATTCTCATATTTCTTACCCCACAGGCGACCCCCTTGCTGAACCGCTCTCGAAGGAAACATTGATGGCTCAGTGTACAACTCTCACCTCTGCCACTCGCTATGAGCAGGTCCGAACGTTTCGACAATGGTTACTACCAATTTTGACCAAGTATTACAGAACGTGAGTGTTATATCAAGTCAAATTTCCTCTTGAATCTCAACAGACACTCCAGGACATCTTCTGGCATATCGGAACCACAGCTCATTAACCAGTATTGCATCGTTGTTGAACTCATGGCGGTCTCCAAGTGCTACCAGACTTTATTGGAGGTAATTCAACCCTCCCCTGCTTTTGCAGTCTGACTTATGAGCGTCATGTAGTTGTCGCTTTCCCTTCTTGAACACTCGACGACTTTGAACCTCCTTGAAGCTGTTCTTAACACTCTCCAACGATATTCGTTGATCTGGACTTGCATGGATAGTGTCGAATCAATCGTCCGCGCCCTTGAAAACGCCCATGTTGTCTGGAAAACCCGCGGAATACAATCTCGCTCCCTCATGACGGTGCTGCTACTGCTTGACAACGGGACTTACCTTTCAAAGGCGGCTCTCGAACGCCTTCACTCCGATATTGCCAGTTTCAACCTGGTTAGCTTCTGGTTTCGTCTTGATCTACTCCTGACAGCTGACTTGGATTTACAGGCTCTTCAGCCTTTCACTGACCGACCAGTGCTGGCACCAGATGTTTTGACCGAAATCCTACTGTTGGCTGGGGATCCAGACGAGCACGCACCATCGTTCCTCGCAAACGGGCTATGGATCAAATACCGTATGTCGTACGACTGGGCGTGGAAAGTCTGGGACAACACCGTGGCCAGTCTCCGGCAAGTTCCGCTGATGACTGAAGACGCTGCTGGGCGTCAAGCTTGTGCTCTGCGTTATGGCGTGTTCCTGTGTCATGTAGACCAACATCTTCCGACCGGTCTTGACGACCACGTCCTGGGGTGGTTCCTTGGAAGAGGGAAGAACGAAGTACTTGCGCTCAGCGCTGATGCATGGGAGGTGCTTTTGGTGGTTCTGCTTTATTTATCCGCCCATGGCGCCCTCAAGACAACAACGATAATGCAGGGTCTTGTCTACCCAGCATGGCAGATAGCCAACACACTTTCCTCGGGCCAGGCACCAAACACCTATGGGCCATTCATCCATGCAGCAATTGAACTGTGTCATCAGCTCCTGCTCCAACCTGAGCTACACACCACCATGTTCCTCGCACATGATCTATTCGCGAGGCAATCAATACGAACTCGGTGTCAAGACGTTTACCATCAGACTCAGTTTTTCTCGTTGATCTCCAATTTTCCTTTCCTTGTGTCACTAGAAATCAATCCGCATGTCACCGAAGATGTCCGAGCAGAATCTGCGGCCCTCCGTCATCAACTCTGCCATGACTCGACATTCCGACAAGCGGTATATCGCCACCTCGGGCTAGTGCGAGATGCGTTTGAAGCTGCTCTTCAGTTAATAGACGACGCGACTTCCGAAGTCAGCAAACACATCACACAGGCATTGAGGATGCTCCTTTGCGATGTTGGAGAAGGTCAGTTATTGTTTCCCCATTGGGACCTCCCAGTCGATACCTTATCGTGTTTTTTTAAAATAGATGTTGAACATTCTAGTTGGGCGGAGGTGGTTTGCTTGCTCAGTCCATGGAAAATCGCAGCTACCACCATTCAGATACAGTTTCTGATTCGTCAAATGGGGAAAGCGCTTGCCCAAGATTCAACCAGAAACACTGCGAACGCTGAACTGGATCAGCTCATTTTGACGATCTTTCGGAACTCAATGTCTTCACAAGAGGCTGATCACATTGTTGAGATGGCCAGAGGCGTCGACGGTATGATCGCCATAAAGGTGCGCGTTTTCGTTACTTGTTTTCTGTGGGTAACACCATTTACCTGGTCGGATATGGTGTACGCAGTTCATCAACAACGGTTTGAAATGCGTGGCCGAGATTCTGAACGATACCGCTGGACGACCGGAGGCTGGGAAGGAACGGATAGAACGCATTGGGGAATTGCTTCGGGTTCTCATGTACTTGGCCGAGCCGTTTAGAGAAGACACAAGTACGACACTCACCCTCGACCCAGCCGTTCAAAACGACATTGCGCTGGCTCTTCGGGCTAACCTAACCTCGCTGGAGGAGGTTTTGCAGAAGGACGATGGGTTTGATGAAAGCGATACCGCCACCAGAGAGGTCGTGCTTCTTGTGCGAGTTTTGCAGTTTGAACTTGGTTTTCGGGGCCCGTGGTCGCCTGAGACGAAGGAGGCAAGCTCAGCAATGGCTACCGTAATTTTTCGACTCGCTCTGGTATGTTGAATTGAATGATGCGGTGAGGACTGTTGGCTAACTGAATTTATGGGTGGAATTTTTAGTTTTACGGCTCTGGCGACAACTTGAATCTCGTCGCTTTCCCCATACTAATCGACACACTGTACTATCTCTATGACGGTGAGTCCAGCAGCCATCTATGTCTGACAACGGGCTGACGGATTGATGGGATGTAGAAATTCCCGCAGATGGGAAGCTTACAACTCCTGATCCATTCCGCAACTATCCCGCCATATCACCCTCCGAGCTCCCGTCAGACCTTCCACCCGAATATCGCAAACAAATCGTGTCCCTTCTTCCCTTCATCTCAACCAACACCCCCGTTTCCAACCTGGTCACCTCTCACCGCGACAGCGCAGGCAACCTGGTTCACGGGCCTCCAGTCGTCAACCGTCCATGGGAATGGATCGAGAACCTCGGAGACCCTTCCCTTCCCGACACCAAGGAAGATGGAAAAGACCGTGGCGAAGACGCAGACCGGAAACTTCATCAACACATTGTTAAAAATTCCGGTTCTCTCTCCTTGGAGAGTTTCGGAGCTCGGCTGACGGGCGACGGAATCATGCAGCACAACAGCAACAACGTGGATCATGACATGGACGATGACGATCCGAGGGTAGAAGACAACATTCGTTCTTTCCAAGACGGACTCGCTGCTGAGACCGTGTTCAAGCGAGATTGGCGAGAGACCAGAGTCGTTCTCGACCTTGATGAAGACGGTGGTGGTAGTGGTAGTGGTGCCGGTGGTGGTCTCAATCGTCCCAGAACAGACCCCGAATCTGAATTCGGATTACTTTCGGCATATTCAGGCTCTGTTCTCAAAGTGGAGAGAAGGTCGACACCCAGAGGTTCGCCCGCGTCTTCCGTTCCTTCTCGTGCGTCCACCAGAGCCTCAGGTGGTTCGTTTGCAATGAGCAGTCCAGGCCCACCCACTTTTCGGTTGTCGAACTCGACGGTGACGGAGGCTATGGACACTGGAGGGTTGTTAGCGGGTGGCTCGTCTAAGAAGAGAGCAACTGGGAAACGCAAAATGGTTGCGAGTGACGATGAGGTTGAGATCGTTGAAGGCCCAACAGTGAGCGGCTCAGGAGCTTTTGCGAAGAAAACGCGTGGAAAGCCGGCAGGGAAGGGAAAGGGGAAGAAAAAGTAGCTGAGCTGGAGCACTGGAAGTATGGAGGAAATATTGTATGCAAGTGCTTAATAGACTTAACAGGTATTACATAGTTTGTTACGGATCCGTGTCAACCGGCCCGTGTATGTATGTATATAGGAGTGTATGATACTAGACAACCCGCATTCAAAGACGGGTAGGGGGTTATTTGTTGCAGGTGCCAACGAGAAATGTGCATGGCCATCGCGACCGATAAACTGAGCACCCACCAATGGGTCCCAATCAAAACGCCCGTCTGGGAAAGAAGCCAATCCATGGATCGCGAGCAGGGATGGGGGGACCTTTCCCTTTTCCTCCCCGTGATGGTGGCACATTCTTTTGTGGGCTTGTCTCCCCGCGAGCTGCCGCGGCGAGTCGAACGATCGCCTTCAATGCAAAGTCTTCCACGGGGCGGCTGCGTACGGGATGGCGGCATGTGGGACATGTATATTGCGGGGACTGAGACTGGATCTCAGCTACCCTCATCATCAGATGCGCGTTGTTCATGCCGTAGGTGCGCATAAGTTCAAGGATGTAAGGAGATAACTGCGCATGAGTTTGGTTGGCCTGATAAGTCGGGTGGGTGGTCATGAACTGGGCGAGGGTGGTATTGAACCAATCGTCAAGACATGATTCGCAGAAGGTATGACCGCAATCGGGAAGTCTGGTACATGACGCATGTCAGCAGATGCCCGATGAGGGAATCGGGGTTCAACTCACAAGTAGGGTGACCACATGTGAATGGTGCAAATTTGACATGTCAGGTTGTCTTCAAGTGTAGTGGCGTCCTAAAAGCCCGAAGAGTTGAATGTTAAACTGTGGCACGTCGCAATTTCTCTGCAAGTCGACTAACCAGAAGTATCTTTTTGCCATCTTTCGAGTGGGCTGCTTTCATGTCCGAAAGCTCAGCACGAGCAGCCGATAGTGCACCGTTCGAAGCGATTGCTTGAAGTTTGTAATTCTCGTTGTCCTGTAAAAAAGGTTGATGGGGTGATTAGGCCCGTGATCTGAGGGTTGTGAACGTAAAAGGCTGACTTGTTTTAGCCTTCGGACTTGCGCCCTCAACTCTTCAAGAACAGAAGGGCGACGGGGGCTATCATCGTCGTCGTCTGATATCTCGATGACCTCGTCAATGATGACAGTGGGTTTTGGCCTTTGTTTCGCGGGTTGCGCGTTGCGACCTCTGTTTCCATTCATGTTGGATAGTACGGATACTTGTGCGGAGTCCTTTGTTGGAGGTGAAGGAGGTGGGGTTGTTTGATGAGTACGATTCTTTGATGAACGGAGGGCGGGCATGACGATGGACGTTGAGGTTAACCCTTTGTTGCTTTGAACAACTCCTCTTTCCAAGTCGCCTGCACTATTCCAAAAGTAGACTTTCACGTGACTCAAACAAGTTAGGTAATCAGTTTTTGCAGCTGATAAGATTAGATAAAGACACCAACTTTGCGAAGTGAACTTCCGGGATTGCTGACTTGAACCAAGAACCTTTCGATTACTAACTGGAATTGTTATCAAGCACTAGCTTACCCTTTCACAACCATGTCCACCGATCCAGCAACCAGACTGTTCTTTGTATATGCCCCAGATAAGACGGCAGAAGGGACGTTTGACCTCCGTCTCTCAGTCCGCCCAACACACGTTGCCGATGCCAAGAAGAACATTGCCAACGGGTTCATTCGTAGGTTTATAAGTTGTTCTACCAGAACAGAGTTAGATCTCCAGTCCTTGCAGGTGTTGGTGGCTTCCTGCTTACTCCCGAGTCCATCGCCACACCTGGCGCGGAGCAGAAGATGATAGGGTCTACGTTCATCTGCGAGGCAGAGTCCCTCGAACAGTCAGTCCCTCTTCTGGAACAATTTTGCCAGCAATGCTGATAGATGGTAGGGTTCGGGCAAAAGTTGAATCGGATGTGTATTACACAACCGGAGTGGTACGTGGCGAAAGTGAAGTTTTTCGTGTAATAAATGGCCCTCTCACGCTGTTCGGGACAGTGGGATCCTGAAAGAATCGTGATCTTACCTTTCGTCGCTGCCACCCCGCTCCCAGACAAAAAGTGATTCGCGAGGGAAGATCTTTGAGCGGTCCGGACTGTCCGGGTAACAAACCCTTCTTTGACATTGTGTGCATGTAAATCTTGTGAAATCAAGTTTGTTAAACTCTCACCGACTCATGTTGGCTGCGACTGGATTCAGAAAAGCATTGTTTTCTCGCTGTCGCCCTCGTCTTGATCAATATCTGCGCACATCATCCCATTCGTTCTCAACGTCCCAGCACTTACATGACAAGCTTCACAAATTCGTCGTCTATGCACCAGACAACACAGATGAAGGCACTCTCGCGAAACGATTCCGAGTCAGAGCGAAGCATTTGGAAGGCATAGGTCCTCACGTACAGGCCGGAGGCATACGTGAGAGCCTCGTCCTCACACTTAACCCCAAAAAGTTGGCGCTGACAGCTAGACCCGCTCCTTTACCGCCCTCCTAGAGGTTGGCGGTATGATGGTCACACCTGATTCTATCTCCTCCGATACAGCCGAGAAAAAGGCCGTCGGTTCGTTGCTGATCGTACAGGCAGCAGATTTCGAGAGCGCGAAGAAGTTGATTGAGGAGGATATATACTATACTTCGGGGGTTGTAAGTTCATTTTCCTGTTGCTTCTGTAGATTGTGCTGAGCGTTCGTGGTTGTCATCTTTGAAAAAGTGGGATAAACAAAAATTGGTCATTTTGCCTTTCCTCCCCGCGACACCATTTCCTCCATGATCATCGCATACGTATATGGAGGTGCAGACGGATATATACACACATATTATGAATTGATAATCTTGCCCGTGGGGATGTGTCGAATTGTGATGAAATTGAAAAGGGTCCGAACCGGGACAAGGATGTGTTCCGGTCTAAGCGAAAAGTCAGCTGCAACGATATTCAACCCCTGCCAAACCCATCCCCGCGACCACCAACCTC
>CEMH01201699.1:0-20736 GCA_001179725.1 Macrocystidia cucumis | reverse complement strand
CCAAAACTCGGATTACCTGACCTCTTATTAGAGGCAAAGTCTTTTGAATTTCATGATACTTGTTTCTATGTGTTCCGGAACTGGATTAAGTGTGTATTTTCGCATCAGATATTTGATTTCCTTCCTCAATATCTCATGATCAAAGCGGTGAGTTCTTTCGCTTCAGTGCCACCTTTGAATAGCCTAGAAAACATCTCTCAAACTCCCTCGTTATTGAATGCTTATTAACATGCTCTTTTCCTCGAGGAGACTCGTCGAACATTGAAAGAAATAATTGATTGATTTGTCATCGATGATGTGGCAAACAACCTCACTCTTTGCACGGAAAACACCCTTTACCCGAATCGCCGAATCCCCAAATCGCATTCTTGTCAAATCGAAATCCCAGAATCGTAAGGAGGGATTTAGAAAGCGACAAAGTTCAACTCCATTTGAGAAGAAATCCCACCGATGGTTCCTCACGTATGATAAGGTATGAGTTCTCGGCTCACCATGTCAGACTGGCGCTAAGCTGATATCCTATCATGTACAGGCTGTGGAGATCTTCAGCGAGGACTATCGTTCACAAAACAAATCGACTTTTGAAGAAGGGAAGACGTTTCGGACGTTTGTTGGGTATTCAGCCGAGTTTGCGAGCGGACTGGCCCAGGTCGAGCGGCGACTATGCGCCAACCACGCGGAGTCAAAATTTAGGAAAGAGCCCGAACGCAGGGGCTGATAACCGCTCCTTGCGAGTATACAGTGAGGCGAACAAGGCCTTAGTGCATGGAGGGCCCCTCACCACTCAGCTCAATGCGAAGACTCGGAAAAACGCACCTTATTGCGGCTCTTTTCAGTTGTCTGTACTCAACGAACCAGCTTTCCTGTGCTTTCCTCGCCACTAAGCTCAATGCAAAGATTCGAATGACGTTGGCAAATACGGTCGTCCAGTTGCCTCAGCAAGCCCATTCCGTACCCATCACTCGGATGCAGTGCACGTCCTTGCGAGACGCTGGGAGGGGCGACATGCGAGATTCAGCTAACCCCCACTCGGCTATCCGCAGCTTGATTCAGAGAGCATCAACTCGATGTCCTTTTCCTGACAAAGGTTTATGGGCTCTGTCGGTGACTGTTGGTTCCGGGTTATGGATCTGACGCGTTCACAGCAGCAAGTCAGCAAGGACCAGCATCGAAGAAGACTACAGAATTTCAGGTCGGCATAATGTCAGCTTGGATCTCGGTACGCCGTGCCTGCTGGAAGGTTTGGAGGGGTCCTCGATGTTGATGACGAGTTTATGCGAGATCGCGTTGAGCGTTTACGATCGTTGGTCATTGTAGCCAACGGTCGAACCAACGAAAGATAGGATTTCTTGGTCCACTGAGAAAGTCTGGTTCAAAACGACTGCAAGGGCGCTAGGCAAACTCACAATTGCAAAACTTCTTTACATTCGTGCTGGATTATCAGCGTATGGATAGCTGGAGCCAGTCATTTCATCGATCAAACCGACAAAAGCGTCAGTATTCGACGAAAACTCGGAATGATGATCGCAAAAGCATCGCCAGAATGAATAGTCCTCAACAACATGTCTACGAAAGTTACACACATGAAATCAGGAATACAAAAACGAATTTAGGGGGAAGAAAGCTATCTCCTCATATTTAAATGCATCACACGAACGGAACAGATTTTTTCAAATAAACTGTTCTTCGTTGGGATTCTCAGATACTGCTTGACGAAGCCATACTCCCCCCCTGCGAACCCACCAGCTGTTGTGCTGCTGTAGAGTTCCCGCCGAATACCACAGCGTGATTGACGTCAATGGATGATAGGCATCATGATTTTCGGTTTCGGTCCAACCGAGGATGAGGTCCCTTTCTCGATGCAAGTCTCGGTGGCAATCCAGGGATGCGGTGGTGTGAAGCAGGAGCCGAGTGAGGTGTTCAAGAGATCGCAAGCCTTGTTGCCAATTAGGAGATGACCAAGGCCACTTGGCGGAAATCTGCAAGCCGTTAGAGATGGTGAACATCACCCGATAATATCAGCTAACCTTTTTCACCCGCTTCTCAACCAACTTGAGCGAGGTCAGATATGGTACAGACTGCGCAATATCTAACAGAAGAGTGGTATCCCCACGTGCGTAATCGATTCGCAAGGTGGTGACGTGAATGAGGGAGAGTGGAAGGGTGACGTAGAGGGGGCTGTGATCACCACGGCCGATCAAGAGTGCCTCGACGTGCACAACATTGTGTTGAGCGATAAGCCTGGAGATACAAGCGGAAGGACCTGAAACCCTGGATAACGAGGAATGAGGAGGGGCGGTGATTGCACAAGAACGTGAACGGCAGGCCTCGATCCGAATAGTTTCGATGGAGGGGTTGTTGTGAAGAAATAACCCAACACCCGTGTGGTGTAAGTCGGTCTTGAAATCGAGGAGTTGCGGGAGGACAATGTTTTTGAATAGTCGCACGGTTTCAGAGGCGGAAAGTGAACCTAGGTAGATTTCCATGCAGGTGACCTGGGTGAGATAAGGCAAGAGGCAGCGGATTTTGGACAAAGGGAGACGGCGACAGTGGATTATAGCGTTTGTCTTGTGGATTGAATATTGAGGAAGACGAATACTGAACGAAAGGGCAGATTGCAATGCTCGTTCGTTCCGAATGCTGAGAGTTGGCTGAAAGAAGTCATCATTGGTGGGCATCGAGCACCTATTTAACACTCACGTTTTCGACCTTCTCTACCAGATTCTGAGAAGAATGGGTCAGACAAAGGGTGAGAGATAACAAAGGTCGCCGTACCACTGCTTGTCGAGTCAACATGTGGATATTTGGCCAATCGAGCTGGGAAGTGATGCACGTTAGGACCGAGTGGATGCGCAGGTCGTTAAAGACAAAGAGGATGGGAGTGGGTGGTAAAGGTACTGAATCGCGAGACGCGGTGCAATTGCGATCTTTATAGGTCGTATCACGTGAGCGTGTACAGAGGCTGAAAGCCGCACCACCAATCGTCAGGTTTCTGGCTGTTTCTGGGTAGCTAGTTAGGGCTCGGGCCATCATTCAGGTTAAGGCGTTCCAACTCATGGAGGGAAACCATTGCCGTGGGCCAAGATGCGATCGACGCAAGAACACCGAAATTGAAAATAAGGGAGGGTACCAGACCAGGTGGTGTGTTCACTCATGACTCCAGAGCCAATCATTCTTTAGGGCCTAGAGCAGTAAGTATATCAGTCAACGATCAAAGCATATTATTTTGGATGGTTGACTTACTAGGCGCCTTTCCAACACGACGCTCCAGTGGGTGTCTGGGAGGCAAATCGATTGCCGTTGTCAGTCAGTAATTCAAGTTCGAGGCGTTCCTCATGAAGTCATGATGCATGGCAAGGACGCAGTGTAGGAGAGCCTACATCCCAATCTGAAACTTTTAAAACTGTTTTGGCGAGCTGAACATCGAATATTGAGGGTGCAATAAGTAGCGGGACCCAAAATTTTCAGATCTCAATTTCCCACGAGTATTATAAACCAACCCAGAAACTCCCTCGTGACTACTCCTCCATGAGCGGCGAAACCTCGATAGAGGGAAAGGAGATGTAATTGGATGCAGCAACGACGCTTCGCACCTGAATGTGTGAAGAATATAACTCAGTCAACCATGTAGGCATGGACCGAATAAGGCCGGTGGAGCGAATTTTGTCGTCACGAAACAAGGAGAACGCATCTGCATCCCCACCCACGGGATTGCCAGGTTCACCGGTCCCTTTATTCAGGTTTAAAACGGCCACCGGTCTACCACATAGGAAATACTCAGAAACTGTACGATAGCAAATCCAATTATCGTGGGGTTGGAAAGTAAAAGGTACGTGGTGCTATCGCTGCTAGTAGATATATGGAAGACAAAATTCAAAGGTAGAGTTAATGCATCTTTTGGAGTAGAGACGAGTGGATTGCGGGAGCGTACGAGAATGTGAACGTTGCACCGACCTACTAATTTGTGATTTTACAAACAAGTTTCCAGGTTTCAAAGAGGGTGGAAGGTCCAATGTGACCACGGGATATGAGTTGATTGATTTCCAGCGTCGCACTTCTGACGGAATGGAGGTGAGCCCCGTACGTAGTGATAGACAACGAGGCCATATTGAGGGCGCTATCTGTCCTGTTGAGTATCGCGAGGACATGCCTTGTCTTGGGTGACCGAAGGCCCAGACCAAATATACGCGTATAGTAGCCAAAAATCTCTGTGTCACGCGCCTCGCGTACAAGGTTCAACTCCTTGGCCAAGACGGAACGAGCGACCTCGAGACTTTCCGCCGCTTTGTCTCTGGCTGAGAGGGTCATGTCTGCTGCTGATATCGCCGAGATCACGCTCATTGTGACTGCTTCGACGTACTGTTCCCCAACGTCGTCTGTGAACGACGAGCAGTGGGGAGAAGAGAAGGTACACGACCATGATGTTCTCCTCGAGATGAGCGCGCGCTCCTTCCCAAGGATTGCTCTAAGACACTGTCAGTTGGAGAAAAGTTATCGACAATAGAGCTTACAGATCACAGCTTGTGTCTAAAGCCACTTGAAGGGACTGAGAAACCGAGTAGAGATTTTCGAAAGATCGGGTGGCGTTTTGGACTGAGTCTCTGAGTTCATCCCTCAAGGTGAAATTGGTACTGGATATCTAAATTGATGGTCAGAGGTGTTCACCCACTACCAAGTGTTAACGACGCACCGCTGTTGAAAGGCGATCGAGGGATGCCCAATCAGAAAAATCGATGGAAGGTGCTCTATTCAACTGCCGAGACTCAATGCTCTTTGTGAACAAGCCTGACTCAAGAGGTTAGAGGATATACAAAGAGAAACTAAAGCGAGACTGACTTTCAATTCGGTGAAGCTGTTCAGACAGTTGAAAGTTGGAAGACACGCCTGGAATCTTCGACACCGAATCAATAATTTGGCATGGAAGAGTAGTTGCTGCGGCCGAGATGGTGCAAAGTGGTCCGAAAGTTGAATAAAATGAGGAAAGTGCGAAGGTTGTGACACTTGCGAGCATGTGAAGCGAGAAGAACACAGCGGATAGGTAAATCGACCACTGGTAAATAGCAGAGATAGAGGGGAAAGACATAGTGGAGAGGGTCACCTTGAGCGGTATGAGGGGGCAAGCACCAACAGGAACGCTCTAAATACTCTGGGGTCACCGCGTTTTCTTTGTCCAATTGCCACTCATAGAACAAAGGTCTTGCGTCGCACAGGACCTCCTGAATCGATGTCCTATGCCCAAAACTTAGATTTCATAGTCCCACACTGACGGCTTGATGACGGAGTGAGGGAAGATTGTAGTTAACATTGTTGCGAAACTCTCGGCAACCATTGAAACTCAAGCTTCAAGACCGAGGCGGTGACTGAAGTCAGGGACTGCGGGAAAGAACTACTAACAAACGCAAACAGCGTAAATCATGAGGCAGAAATCCGGATCCAGCGACATCCATGATCATATTCATCATCGCCTGATGCTTCCTATGTAACGACTTGAAAAAATACCACGCGAGACCGCGAGCTGGCTATCAAGCTGGACGTCACAGCACGGTCAATCCACCATGGCCATAGCGTGAGAGACAAAGGCGGTCAACGAGACACAAAGACTGAAGTGACCTATTAGATATATAATATATCGACCACAGAGACTAATTATTGAGTTCAAGTTTTGGTCAATATGGATGAAAGCAGCGGAAGTCGATGCCGAGCCAATCGCTTGGCGACAGCAGGCATCAAATGACGTGCTCTCCACGGCCTGTGTGAACCGCTGCCGCTGATATGACTTCCTAAAAACGTCCTCCTCTCATTCTTTTCCCTCGAGCAATGTCAAAACGCAATAATCAACCCGAAAAGCGCCGCGTACAAGGTTCCTCCCATCAGCAAAGTCTCTGTCTGTGTCGAGTCTCGGGTTGTTCCACCCAGATAGCAGAGGACGGAAAGCAAGGTCGTTGGTTGTCCGCCTCACAATGGGATCGCCACAAGAAAGCGGATGAGGAAGAGGCCCTTCTCAATCTGGATACCGTAGAAGAGGAGGTTTTCCTGCGAACCGTCTCCTCCAAACATCGCGAGGCATCTTCGGGCCTAAAGCCCCGGAAAAATGTCAAGGAAGCGGCGGCGGCGGCGGCGGCAAGAGCCCCGTCACCATCGAACCGACCATCCAGGAAAACATTTCTCGGCTCCTCAAATTTGCCGACACGAGCGACTCACTCTCAACAAGAATCCTCCAATATTGACGACCTTTCCGACCGTGTTGAAAACAGTCTCAGAGATCTCGAAATGCTTTTCCAAGTGATCAACGATAAGATCCGCACCTGCCCAAGCTTTTCTTCCCTTCGATTCTCCCACCCACCTCTGCCGACATCACCAGTATATCAGAAATTCACCCAGCTCCCAGACGCTGCTGACAGCGGCGATAGGCGGTTGGACGCAACAGATCCCAGGAATTTCCAGATACTGGCCTACGAACGTTGGATTTTTGAGCATCTCATCACCCTTCAGCGTTGCTATATTCCTCCGGAGTCGGAGCTTCTCATTTCACATCACCGACGTCTGATCAACAAGGTGGAAGACGAGATCCGAAGAGTCGACTCTCACCGCGCAACCGAGTGGGATAGCCAACGAGAACTTGCACATGATGAAGGAGTCGAAAATCAACCATTTCTTGAAACTCAGACCGTGGATTGCAGTACGTAGCCCAGTGATACACTCAATTTGCGACATAACACCATATCACAGGCCCGTACTACTCTCATAGGCACCAGGGATCGAACGTAGTCATGGTCGCGTGTCTCTTCATGATAGCAACCCTTCACCTACTCTCCAGAGTATCCCGACAGCAATGCACCTTCTTCCTCGCCATGCTAGGTTTGATCAGTAGACCTACAGAGACGGATCAGCGGTTCTCTCGCACGCTACCTCGTGACTTACGGACCGTTTTGACACGATTCGACCTCGAACCCCGACTCCATGCTTACGTCTGCTGCCCCGCCTGTCATTCCTTGTACAAAAAGGACGACGACACTATCAAGCGCTGTACACAAGTCGAGCTTGGCCAGACCTGCAATGCCGCGCTGTATCGAAGTCGGAAGATCGGAGGAACTGACCTGACAGTTCCATACCTCACGTTCCACATGCAAGATATGAAGCAATGGCTCGCTCGCATGCTTTCTCGGCCTGATATCATGGCAGACCTGATGCGAACTCGTCCATCTAGCGACCCGCAACTCGAATTCTGTGACGACATCATGACTGCCGACGTTTTACGCAAGTTTGAATGGGAGACGCCTTGCAGCCCTAATGCTGACCCATCCCGCCCCACATTGAAATTGGCCTTTTCGTTGAACATGGATGGATTTAACCCGTTTGGCGCGAGCGGACACAAGTCGCCAGCTTCAGTCTGCGGGATCTACATGGCTTGCCTCTCACTGTCACCCTCAATCCGCCACCTTCCACAGAATCTCTACCTCGTCGGCATCATTCCAGGGCCCACCAAGCCGTCCCTCGCAAAGGTCAACCCCTACATCCGACCCCTTGTTGACGTCATGATCGAATTCTGGAAGGTCGGCGTCTACTTTTCCCGTACCGCCGTTCACGAACATGGTATCCTGGCCCAAGCCGCCATCATCCCCCTTATATGCGACCTTCTGGCAGCTCGCCAGATGTCAGGTTTTTTATCTCATTCCGCGGACTTGTTTTGCTCGTTTTGTCACCTTAACAAGGCCTCAATCGAAAATTTCGATCCCTCGACTTGGACGCCCCGAGACTCAGACGAGCAACGGGAACAGGCGGTCCTTTGGCTAAACGCGGCCTCCAAAAAGGAACGCGCCCAGCTCGAAAAACAACATTCGATTCGATTCTCCGAATTGCATCGCCTTGAATACTGGAATCTAATTCTCTTTGTTGTAGTTGAGCTCATGCATGCGCTCTATCTTCGCATCGTGATGACCCATGTGCGGAACACGTGGAAGTGCAACAAGAATATCAACGTTTCGGGAAACGGGATCGATCCGTCCTCATCTCCTCCTCGACCCCCTCATAGAGAAATGAGATCTGTCATGGAAGCTATCACGAAGAATAATCTTGGTACACTCGCCCCTCGTAACTCACATGCAGCTCTATGGCATATCTGCTTCGACTATGGACTTCGGCGAGCTGGAAGTGGACAGGTTCTTATAGAACGACTTCAGAAATGGGTAGGCCTTCCACCTAGATCTTTGTTCTTGGTAAAGCTCATGTACGCTGCAGTGGGAAGAGTATTCTAGAGATCAAACAAAAATTCACGAATTCAATCTCAAAATCGAAGAGCATCGCTCCCAAGAAGATCTCGAAGAGGGTCTCCTCCCCCTCGCCACATTCTCGTCAATACTACCGGAGAAAGACGGCCTGCCGTCGACGTTAGCTATTGTTGAAGCTGAGCGGAAGTTACGGAGTGCAAAGACCGAAAATGCGATCGGAGGCGGAGTCACTGTTCCGACTCTTCGTTATCTCTGTGCGGCAAGAGGGCTTCCGATCTACACTGATGAGAGTAAAAAAGTCACGGTGAAAAGAGAGAGCCTCCTTCAGGAACTCAATAGATGGGTGTGTCCATATAGCTGTCCTCAGGAATTGCAGCTAATAACGCCCCTTAGCGCATATCCTCCGGAGTTTACAAGCCTGCCGCAAAGGCCGCAAAGAAACCTCCGCCCAAGGATGTCGTGCTTGGCCTTGATGTACTTGAACAAGTCTGGAAGGATCAAAAACGTACCGTGTTGCCGTCATTTGTCACAGCCGCTCCTCTTCTCTCGTCAGCAGAACGAACACCGACCGCAGACCATTGGCGCTCCATTGCTTCAATCCACCTCGTCGTAACCCTTGGAAGACTATGGGGTCGTGGGACTGATCGTCAGGTTCTGATGTTGAACAACTTCATGAGCCTCGCTACCGCACTTCACATTGCAGGATCCCGTACTATGAACTCTGAAATGGTTGACTTATTTGAGTTTCATCTACGTACATATTTGGAAGGTCTTGTGAACCTTTATCCCGACGCGAACATCCAACCTTCTCACCACATTGCCCTCCATGCCGGTGCTCACCTTCGCGCTTTTGGGCCTGCTCATTCGTGGAGTGCGTGGGCTTTTGAAAGATATAATTATCTCATTCAAAACACGAAGACAAGCAACAAATTTGGTTTGTCAACTTTCGCAAATGTGTTCACTTTCACTGATACATCTTATTGACAGGGGATCTGGAGAAGACATTCATCAGGAAAGCGTGTAGCGCAGCAAATCTCCCAACGCTGCTGACAAGCGGAGCTCTCCCGAAGGATTTTGAATCAGTCATCCCAGCCTTTGAGGCTGCGTTCAATGCTGATGTACGGGGCACCCGCATTCAGGACATCATACACTTTACCTTTCAAGATGAGGTGAAAACACGGTCTGCAACACCGAACGGACGTGGTCGACTCGCGGATGTCAATCGACACCTCCTTCCTCTCATCATGAATCATCTTCGTATCCAGTCCGCAAAGGGTACGCTGTAACCATCAGAATCTTGAGCAATGACTCATGAAGATTTCAGAAATACAGTTCTGCATCAATGCAAAGAAGGATGGAATTGTTTACCGGCCGTCCTCCATCTCAGCTTGCGACTCCAATGTTATTCTCCGAGGTTCGGTCCCGGCCACTATCGTCGCCATCTTTCAGTTTGGTCAAGATGCTTTCATCGTGGTCCAACAGCTTATTTGCTTATCGGAGGATGAGAGGCTGCTCGATCCATATACTCCTTACGGATTCGAGGTTGCTGGAGGCTTATATCGGCCAAGCCTGGAGCCTCCCAAGGTGGTCTCGGTCATGGAATTATTCTGTCTTTATGCGAAGACGGCCTACACGGATCCTAAAATTGGGCAGGTTGTTCATGTGTTGCCGATCTCGAAGGTTGGGTTTATTATCAGTCTATTTTCTACAAAGACTAACTTGGAATGACAAGATTGTATACGTATCAACAGAAGAAGACGCTATGGGGGGCGGAGATGCTAACGAAAGTGATGAAGAGCTGTAACAAGGTTGCAAAATCCCTCTGCCTCGTTCCAAACCTTTTAATTCTCTCCGTCGGATTCCCCCCCAGACATTACTAAAATTGCGTCGTCTCTATTTGCGTTTGCCGCGAAGTCAGGCTCATTGTGTACGTTTCCAAATATATCCGCCAATACCCAGTCCTGTCGGAGAAACAGTCCATCGAGCACTTTCCCGTCTCTTACCCTTGGGTCGCTTTCATCGGCAAAGTCGGACGGGGCAATACTTTTGAACGGTGCGAGAGTCTCATGAAGCGTGTCTAGTGCACTCTTCAATGTAGCGTCAACTCCTGAGCCTTGAGCGACATTTTGTCGACAAATAGGGCAGCGGTAGGTGAACATATTGTGGCTGATGTGCACTCCATACGCCAAGTAGGTTCGCATCACTTCATCGAATTGGGCGTTGTCTTTGGGGACGGTGAGACCGTCCCATTGAGAGGGGTGCCGTCCAGCATCAATGTAAGCAGCGAGAGAGATGCTTTTCGCTTCAATCCTCTCCTTCAAGGTGGCGGAAAAGAGGAGACGGAGACACGGACTGCAGAACGAGTGTCCGCATCCGGGGAGGCTGCATACCGAATGGTTAGTTGGTGGTGCCCAAAGCTCATTCAAGAAACGAACCAATATGGATGCCTGGCATGCTGAAGACAAATGGCACAATGCGAAGCATCTTGCAAGACTTCAAAAACCTGTAAGAAGAGTTGTTATTCGTGTTAGGGTGCAGTGCTTCAGAGGGTTCACCTTGTCCTTGAACACGTCAAATTCTGTGGTCGTTTGTGTGACCGCAGCCGTTAAATTCGATTTCTCGGCTTCTAGCGTCGCAATGAGATTCTGTAGATGCGTGACTTCCTGGTACGAATATCGAATGAGTTGGAAACACGAGAATGATTCTTCACGAGGATCCAACCTGAGCATAGGCTACACAACCCTGCGTCGCCCTGTCTTTTGCAACCTCAGTGCGCTCCAATCGTTGTTGGTAATCCGTAATGGCCTATCGCAAAGTTCAGTGAAAGTAATAAATGTCCAAAATGTGAATTACATTATTGAGTTCGCGGTTGGTTTGAGTGAGTGTCGCGTTATCCGACTGCAATTTAGCGACGCGATCGTCAGTCTGTCAAAGGGTCAGCGAAGAGCGGAAAGAATGATCGCGGACGAACCATCTGATTCTGAGGCATTTGAATGACTGCACGTTCTTGAAAAGTAGTTCGTTCTACCGTCTAAGGTTGTGCAAATCATTTAACCTTAGGTCGGTAACGGAAAGCAAATCTTCACGAACCTCGTTCTCCTCGCTGGGTTGTCGATCTTTCAGAGGCTCTGCCTCCGAGTCTGCCGGAGAAGCACCGAGGCTCGCCAATGCGTTGGAATGCGTTGGAAGTCTGCCTTTGTGTCTGACGCGTCCAGCAAGCCTTGCCTTCTGGTAACGAGCATAAGGTCCGTACGACACGCTGTACATGTTGAGCGACGATGGTGAGGGCGAAGGAAAGTGGTTGAGTGGCGATGGTGGGGGTAAAGGAAAGAGTTGGAATGCCAACAATGCAAGAGGCGGCGAACCACATATCTTTGAAAGGGCTGAGTGGCAAAGGAATGCAAAAGACCTTTTCAGTTGAACAAACGCAAATAGATACACGAGGCAACCACGCGTTGAAATGATCACATGCCTCTTACTGGACATAAAGCGAAATAAAGACGCTTTGCACGTCCGCTCCCTCGATATAAATATAACGCTGGCAATTATGAATGATCTCCATCCTCATCCCCCGTTTTGAAACATCGACCCGACTTCACCTTCCATGATAGAAACTACGGAGGCTCCTATCCGCTTTATGCCTCGGTCCCCCAAGAAGCTTGCGCGGGAGTTGTCGATCGACGTCAGTTCTTGTGACCTTCCTGATAAAATGTTTATTCATCAGTATATGTAGACCCCCCCCGTATTGCGTCAAGCTTTCTCGCGACATACACCGAAGTGAAGTGCTGTCTCCTATCTATGGATTGTCTACTAATCATCGTTCAGTTATTTTATTTCACTCGAAAGGAAACGGGCCGCAGGACGCTCGAAAGAGACCACACATGAAAACCAGAGGTTGAGGTCAGCGAGCTGTGTCCTTGACTTCACCTTTGCTCACCTTTTCTAGGTCTTCCAGCCCAGTCCAGGGTTCAGGGCCGGACCAGACTCACAACTCGATCCCTCTCGCCGCGATAGGGCCTTTCCGCCGTCAATATTACAGGACTGGGACGTTCTACTCATGGTGGCGTTCCGAAAGTTCCCATACCATCCTCTTCCCTCCGCCCTTGGCGCTTGGGACAAAATCTCCTGTCCTTGGCGATTTATACTTGCATTACTCTGGAGAATCGAAGGTTTGGGTCTGGTCTGGAACCGGGTGGGAAGATATTGAGGTTGCTGATGAACATCCTGATCCGAATTTCAAGGCTTATGTCTACCATCCGAAGAACAACCGGGAGCCTGCCTGGGTGAAAGCAGCAACTTACAAGACATACCGTACTAGAAGACCTTGACAAAGCGGGGGCGAAATGTTTGGTACCTCCCTATCGTAGAAATTCTTTTGAAATCACCAGCTTCCATTTGATTGATCGTCAAGAAGTTTTTATCTTGTTTCATGACTCGCAGTGGGCGCCAAGTCGGTAAATAACGTTGTGGCTCGGATCCAGCCTTTTGTCACAGTTTAGATGCGGCTCACAACCAAACGCCTCCTCAGCTTGTTCCTCTGCAATACTCAGAGTTGCCTGTTATTCGTCCTCGCTCTCACTTTTCTCGTACTCACACAATCACACAGCATTCCGTGATTGTGTTACTTTCATTCCGATGGCAATTCAATTTATTGATACGCAGTCCGACAGCAGGGCTATATATCTGAACGCATGACAACGGCATGATCCTTTGAACTGCCAAAAACGTAGAAAATTGGGGGGTTATGCAAGAGGAGCTTCACCTCGAAGCCGCGAGGTGGAGGATGGGATGGGTGGGTGCATTTGAAGACCACCTTGTCGATGTACTGACTGAAACGTTTTGCGAGGACGTCGCAACAGACGATAGGTTTCCCATTTGGTCTCCATCGAAGTTCTGCAGAGACTGCATCATAAACCAGACCATCCACAATGAAGCAAACGTTGGTTTCAACTAGAGCTCGAGTTCTCTGGCCTACAACTTGAATGAGAGGGTCTTGACGCAGAATATAGCACTCAAGGACTTCGAGAGTGAAGCTATTCATCATAAGATAAGGTTCGATCTTGCTGCTGCGGAACGCAAAGGAGACTGAAAACGGTGCGCTGGAGGTTATCAGAATTGAATTCGTTTGGGGAAGACTCTTAGTCACCTAGCTTGTTTAAAGAGGGAGAAACTCTCCGAAAGCATCCCGCCGCATACATGAAAGAAGGCAAGAGATGTTTTGAACACCCTCGTCAAGTTTGGGGATACAATGTTCTCAACAAACTCAACCCGATATCAATATCACGCCTCACATGGATGGGAGATTCGCTTACCACATCAACGTCAACGAAGAAATTATGCCGTATTGCCAGACCTCCGTGCATCGGACTGGCGTGTGTTGTGATGATGAGCACAAATCTTGCGTTAGATCGAGAGCTACTGAAAATTATTACTTCAATCATTTCGGGAAATAAATATTTACGAGTGAAATTCGGAAATGGCCTCCTGGTTTTGTTTGATCAATTGTATTTCTTCTTTCCCCGCAAGATCCTTGAAGGGCAGAGACAGCAACAGCAAATCGGATTCCTATCGCAAGGGATGATATTGAAGGTGAAGGTGAAAGTGATGGGTAAGCGTTACAAACCAGAGAAACAAAGAACCTCCGCGCGAAATGCTCTGCGTGAACGATGCTAGGGCGGACAAGGTCTTCATCGAGGTAAACGTTGTACAGCACGAGCGGATCAGAGTTGGTCGCGAACATATTTCGACGTTTCACGGGCTGATATAGAATAGGTCAATGGGGTTTGTTGAGTGACAAGGAAGGAGCTGACAGGGCGAAAACCTGATGCACGCAAACAATTTGAACACGTCCAGTCATGGTCGCGTTCAGCACACCCTATAATTCCATCCACCGTTACGCAAGTAGACGTTGATTCACAGGAAGAGCAGAGTGTTATCAAACCCGATTTCCCGCACTCATCGCAGCGCTGTAGAATCATAAGATACGTTTCGAGTCAAACGAGTGCCCTACGTTTTTCTTGGAACCATCTAGGTAATTAGCTCAATCAGAAGGGACGAATATGAGAAAGTGAAGCAGTACCTCTTGTCGCCAACCCCAACGATGGTTTTGTGACCGGTGCCGCAGCCATATTTCCGAAGCCTGTTTGGACTGTCTGAGCCCGTGTTTTCCTCTGTCGACCTCCGGTGGAAGCGATATGTTGACTTTTCGATTTCTTGGCAGGACGACCTGCAGGGGGCGGCGTGGGGACGGTACGTATGCGGAAGAAGATATTGCCAGGTTGATGGCCGCCAAAGTCAGAAGTGCTGCTTGGTGACACGTTGCGAAAGTTGATTGAGCCACTTCGGCGAACACCCATCTCTGATGTGTTACTTGCGTTGTCGTCCATCCGCCGCGGGTGATTTGATAAGGAAAGGAGGTTGTCTAGTTGAATTGTTGAAAGGTTGACTGAGCGGTGATGGTGAAGGATCAGATGTTGAAAACGAGGCACATGCTCAAAACTGTTGATCATGAAACAATCAACCACCGCGACCCTAGGCACAGTCTCACGACAATTTCCTCACCGACCCTTGAAGACGATGTTTTCCTCATTTGTTGGTTTGTCTGTGGCACTTTGCAGTCTCTTCGTGAGCGGCCGAAGACAACCTCAACGAAATAATTCATTTCGTCTCCGCCTATTTCTCTGGGTACGTCTCGATACAAGAGCGCATGTAGTAGGTGAAGCTCTAAATCTGAGGGGCAATGGACTCAAATTGCTAATATGAACTCGAGGCAGGATAAAACGAGCACAGGGACTCTCAAAGCCATCTTTTTGTTCATGACTAAAAGTGTCAATGCAACGACATCAAAACGTTTTTACGGGGAGGGAGAGATGGCGAAGCGATTGCCCTCGTTGAGAGAAACGCACGTAGACTATTGTCTTGAAGTCTGCGTAAAGTGAAGTCAAGATCTCGATGAAAGCAAGTAGATATACAGGATGAGTGATCGTTGATATCACAGCCACGTCGGGCTCCGGAGGTGATAGCTGGGCGATCCGCCAGAAACCCACAGTTGCATTGCGCCAATGCGCCGCGTCATCAACTCATCGAGTCATTCTGAAGCTCTGTAACATCTTTGTTCACTTCTCAGACGAAGGCACGCTAGTCTTGTTCGCTGTCCAAAAGTCACCCGTCGTCTCCTTCAGATGCATCCCTGCAACCCTTCGCGAGATCCGACCAATACATGTACACCCACGCGAATGCGGCGGCAATCGAAATTAGCCGCAAGACGAGAACAGGAGTTGCCAGTTTTCTAGCCGGAGGGACCGTCCCTTTGAAAGAAGAGAAGGCGGGGCGTCTGGATACATGTCAATGGTCGTGGCGAACCGGTATCCATTGACAATGTGAAAGAAGAGAAGGTAGGGTGTCTGGATAATTATCAATGGTCGTGGCGAGCCAGTATCCATTGACAATGTAAAGAAGCTCATGAGCGGTGTCACAGTGGTACTGACACCAACGCCATTCGCGAGCAGGATGAACTTTGAATGCCCCCCGGGGTTGCGTGTTCATGATCATTGTTTGGTTTGTAACTATTAGTGTTTGTTTGTTTCTAGTCTCACGTGATCGGGAATTTTTGACGAAGCTAGCAGCGCTGCAGCCTCTTGCAGTCTCTTGCAGTACCACAAGACCCCCGTACTAACGTCGCGGAAAATTAAAAGGTTTGATTTGGAGAGTTGATAGGGTTTATTTGGATATGATGTACTGAGAAATACCGACAGGTGAGAAAAATGCAGAAAAAATTTGATGAAAGCGAGCTCAGACCACTCCGCTTTCGATCAACTCCTCTTGATCCGAAATGGAAAGCGCGCAGACAACGTCAGAGATGCGCTGAACCCCCCTAATGCTATGGTAAATAATAACACCTTTTTGTAACATATCCAGAAAATGCGCCGTCTCCTCGATCCAACTAGATTGAACCCTGAGGGCGATGATAGCCGCGTTGAAGTCCATTTGGAGATAATCAAGGAAATTGACGATGCGATCTTGGGCCAACATGTCGTGAAGGGGTGTGGACGAAAGATTATTGACAATCACCAACTTCTTGGCTTTCACGGTGTTTTGAAGGGTTGTTGCTGTCAGCGAGACTGCAATTCTGGATGATCGGGTGTAACGAGCGAGCGTATGAGCATCGTGGATCGCGACTTCCAGTAGTGGATGCATAGTTTGAGCATAGGAGACTGCAATGGCATCAGGTGGCAGGGACATCAACACGCCCGCCCAACAAAATTCACAGTTCCGCTGATAAGGTCTGGAGGTGTCGGGAAAGGTGACAAGCCCCATGGAGCTGGATATTTGAAGGGTATGTTGAGAGAGGTGGCAATGCCTTACAGGAGGGAACATACATTGTGCACAAGCTATGAAAGCGATTTTTGAGTGAGTGTTTGAGTGCCATCGTCTTATGAAGAAACATGGTTGCATTTTGGAGAGGCTCAAGGATCACGTCCTTCGAATCAAAGAACTTATCCGGAATCTGGCTAGCTCGGTAAAACACGTTGAGGCAGCAGAAAACGTTACCCACCTCCGGAAGGCTTTTGACAGCTTCTAACCACTGTGAGATTTCGTCTTCGAGTAGTGTGCTATGCCGCCCCGCAGTAGTGATATTGACAGCCTTTCCTGAGCAAGACAAGTTCATCGAATTGCTGATCCGATGACTGGAGGGTACAAACTTTGGAGAGCGATCATGAAAACTTCCTTGCGAGTTGCAATCAATAGTGCTTTAATGATCAACGCAAAGAGAATCGCGAAGAGGAGGAGGGAAACTTGCTTGAGTATCGGTGCCATTGTTGGAGTGATCAGGAAAGGTTAACCAACGGTGAAGAGTCGAGAATAAGATGAAAGATAGGCCACTCGTGCCTGCCTTTGGTTTTCTCAATATCAAGACAGCCATGATGGCAGGGTCACAGTGATGCGAGGCAATGAGGCTGGAACGCCAGGTTTGTTTGCCATGGCTGTCGTCGCCAGGAAGAACTATGATATTATCTCCGTTGAAGTGGTTCTCCACGACCTTGGTACATTTTATTATACTTTTTGAAGGAGTTGGAAAATACTACTTCTAAATACCGCTTCCAGGACACATTCTCATCGACTGTTGGACGCTGTAGTGAAAAAGCTCGACTCTTCTCTCATACTCAAGCCCTCCATTCGATAAGAAGAGAGTGAATTCAACCATGCTTCGTCATAACAAGCTCGGGGTAGCGTAGGGACCGCGGGTCGACTGGAAGGCTTCCGCCCCTGCCCACGGGTGCGCCTCCCGTCAGAATCGGCATCAAGGGAGTGGAGCCAGCTTTCGAGGTCTGCGCTCCTCCATACCTTCGGCTTGACCTTGTACTTGGGGGGGGCCGGGCGGGAGGAGTGGTCTGACTCATCGGACGACATCCCGGAGGGCCCGAGACTTGTGAGCAACCTGAGCCCTTCTCCTCGGTGAGGAGCTTGAAGGTTAGCCTGTAAAGCAAGCTTCCGACGGCGAAACAGCTGTGAATGGGGACCTTAGACTCAGAAATCGGAGTGGAAAAATGATTGACTTCTTGTCTGCGATGTGAATGCCGATCTTTCTGCCGTCCCTCTGGGCCCTTGGTGCGACGCGGGGACTTTGATTCTCTGGTTGGGGCCACGTACTCCTCCACCGCAGTTCTACCTTCGTTGGCAAGGATTTTGGTGGGGTTGAATAATTTGGCCCTTGCCTCAAGTCCATTGTCGGATGGGGGGGACTGGGAGTTGCTTGTCAGCGAGGGAAAGTCACCCCATGCTAGTGAACACCCACCAGATGTGATAACCTCCTGGCGTCAAATGCCTTTCGAAGTCCCGATTCGACAGCGGAGAAAAAGGCTTCTGTCTTTGGTGCTGTCAATGTTGCAGTGTCGTTTATGCGGGTGGCTGGGGTAATTGGTGCATTCAGCCCAGTCACAATGTGTGAAGTACGATGGGGAAGTCCGTCTTGCATCTTGGGGAACATGAGTAAATGCAGGTTTAGCACGACGCATGTTTCCAAACTGACAAACTTATTCAGGAGAGGCCTCGGAAAAGTAAGGTGGGCTTGTCTGGGGCGATGGCCTCCTTGGGGCGCTAATGTCTCAGCCTCATCGTCCTCCCCCGCGATATGGCCGCTTCCTGTTGGTCTCGATTCCTCATCTAAAAGTTCACAGCACACAAAAAAATCAGGCAATTCGCCACCTACCTGACTCAATCGCCGAAGGATAATGCACATGGTTGCCCCTATCATTACGTTGTCTTGGTAACTCCTTCAAACGATGTCAGGATGTGTTCCGGAGTCACGAACTCGACTGACATGGAAAAGTGTGGCGTCAGGCGTTAACGTTTCCAAACGGTTGCTTTCTGCTGCTAGATACGGGTTCTGTAACGAATAAGTCTCAGCGCAAACCCGCCATGAACAGTGACTGACATCATTGAAAAAGGTATCCAATAGAGCAACTGTGGGCTGTTCCCTCACGCGGCGCTGGTTGAAACTTTTAATCAGGCCCACCATCCGAGTGGAGTCATGACTCCGCTTACCACACGGCGTGTTTCGAGTGCACCGTTGGAACCCGTACCAGACGTCCCCGAATGTGCATTCTGTAATTCGTGTGGTGAGCCGCGCCCATCAAGAGATAATCGATGATCGTCTCGCGGCAGAGTGGAAAGGTGGTGAGATATTTGGGATGTTCTCGGGCTCTGATTGTCGCGTCACCCTAGAGGTTAACACAACCTCTGACAGAATCATGGGTACTAACAGCGCTGGCATCAGGCTCAATAAGCATTTCAATATCAGCTCTGGCTCCCTCTGTCTGCGAGGGAGAAAGTTGAGCTTGAAGCGGAGGGGATGATCTTGGGGGTGTTAGTTGGTCTTCGACATCCACGACCTAAAACAATAACAGAGTTTGGCCTCGAAAACATCAAGAAAACAGATCCAACGAACCAGAGTGGGGTGTCGACGAAGGGTCCTGGTGTGACTATGGTGAGTGTGAGAGGGTGCCGACACAAGAGATGGCTGCGTGACCGCAGAACGTGGTGGAAGACTTCCATGAACCGTGTGTTCTTCCTAAGAGCAGCAAGGGTGAACTTATGGGTATGCAGGAACACGAATTGCGCAACAGGACGCACCAGGTTCAAAAGGGTGGATTGAGCAAGAAGGGCTTTCGTGCGACTGCGAGTGACGTAGGTAGGAGCCACCTCCGTCACGGTCACCGGTGAAGAGGGACTCCCGCCAATGTCCCCTGTTTCATCCATGACAATGTCGACATCGACCAAAAGGGAGGTCGGTGACCGTCCTTGACGACGACGCTTCTGGGGCTGCAGCGACGGGCTTGAGCAAAGGACAAGATATACAACTAACGCGTACCTGTTGTGGAGAACTGGAGCGCTGCCGCTTTCTTGAAAGTTTTGTCGGTCTCTGTCTCCTTTTTGGCTACCGTCCTTTAATATTCCGCTTGAGTCACGGCATAGAAAGGACTTACTCTGCTTCTGCGTCTGGCGGCCAAGGAGGGATACATGGGGGGGTGAAAGGTGGGAGACACGCCCGATGAAAGTATATCATCTTTTATATAACATCTGCGTGACAATGGTAGCAGGTATATAAAGGGTGTTGGTGGATGTGCACAATGGGGATTGCACCATGATGAACAAAGACCGGTTGAGGGGGGTGGCGGTGGCTGTGACCGTCAGATACCCGCAACGTTGAGAGAACAGTAGTCTGGATGATAGTCGGACTTTCGAGGTTACAGACCGTGTTCAACTGGGAAGTTTTGGGAAGACTGAAATGTGGCGGCTAATTGGCCGCTCATCGCTTCGGCTATGCGGAGCCCGCTGACCCTGTGTGTAAGCCCGTAGTCGGAATGTTTTCTTTTTCTTTTTCTGAAAACTCTGCATAATATGCATTTATCCACTGCAACAATTCCACTAATTACTGAGACGCGGTGATCCCGGGTGGATCGCTCGTCAGGGCTAGATAGACTACATTATGTATCCCGAACGTGATCGGAACATCGAAGTATGGATCAAAACGAAAGAAACTGAGTTTGTTTGGATGAACTAGGTGCCGACCCCTTCGGCGCCGGCCAACGACCTTGCTCCGGTTGCCGAAAAGGCCAAAGCATTTGACGTCTACATCGTCCTTGTGCGCTGCAAGTGTCTTGTCATCCGTTCCTTCCAATGTATTCCGTTCGAACTGCCACCCAATCTTGTCCGGAGCTCACTGTTTTCCACGGCAATGAGGCAGTCAATCTTGCCAATCTCTTGAATCGTTTAAATCACACGGCGAGCCACGACACATCAGAGGTGTGTGCGAAAACTTACGATAACGACAAGTGACAACTGCTCAAACAAAGAAATTCTTGTAGGCCATGCCTATTCAAACCTGCAAGATGTGATACACACGACAGCAGAGGACAATTCAGTCACTGGACTGATGTTGGAGCCCAAGGGACTTCGGTTCTCACTCCTGGTCCTTCGCTCGTTGAATAATCCGAGCCACGAGAGT
>CEMH01201694.1:0-10211 GCA_001179725.1 Macrocystidia cucumis | reverse complement strand
GTTTTGATAGTCAAGCGCACGGACCACCTTCATGTTTCTACAACCGCATGTCTTTACAGGGCCCCTGAATTGTCCCGCGCTTTTTCGAGATGGGGCGACCGTACGTATGTCGGACGACAGTGTCTGGCGGAGGTTTTCGTGCGGCATTCACCATCCCCACTGCAGACATAATGTAACATTAGCAGTGATCACAATGGGAAGAATGTTTCCTCGCCCGCAGTCACGACGCTATCGGAGCATTCCAGTTTGTGTACAACAGCGACTGGGACCGTGTCAGCACGTTGACGCATGTATTTGGAAAGGTAGCGCACGATGCCAGCTGATCCTAGAAAGTGATTCTGGTTGTCGCTGTGGTTTGGAGCTCTGAGCTTTGCGCTCACCTTTTCTGACCGTAACTAACCTTTAAACCTCCTGTGAAGAAACACGCGTGCTCTGTCTGAACGTCACGAATTGATGGCTTCGGTATGTGTGGGGAAAGCAAATTGTGGGTGTGACGCAACGACGATCACTTGAAAGATACAAGAACGAATGAAACGCACCGGTGACGATTGCCCAGATTCAACACTACTTTGAGTAAAGTGAATGCTTGGCAAGGTCCAGAACAGCCGTGGCTGACTTGCATCTTGGCTAATATAACGGTTAGGAAAACCTTGCGCGAGATTCCGTGCGAGGTAACGTCTGGTGCGAGGAAAAGTGAAAGAGTTGCTTTTGTTGAAAGGTTGAGAAGTGGCAGATGTTTTAGTAAAATCCGCTCCGTTTCCGACGGAGATTTTGACGTCGATGTCGGACAGTTGTCTGTGGGCGTTGGGCGAAAGCGGGTGGCCATGAATCAACGGTGGTTGTCGTGGTCATTGTTTGTTACAAGTCACGGCATCGGCGAACACACATTTGTAGAATACAACTCTCACCTCGATAGGTCACTCGCGTCTGATAGGAGAATTCGTCCAACATTGTATTGTCCTCTCAGCGTACGGTCACAGCAGTAATGAATATCTCACACTACTCCTTGCTCACAATACCAATGGCTTTTGGGCTACGAGACATGAGTGCGTGAGCGGCGCCCAGAACAAATCTTACGTTCAGTGGCAAAATATCGCCTAAAAGCAACGAGATAGAGTCCGACAACAATAGCACGCCATTCATAGTATCCTAAGCGGTCGCTTGGCGTCTCCGCCTTTCCTCGTTTTCCTCAACCTCTGTTTCATCTGTTTCCGCATCTGAGAATTCTTGGACGCGAACTCAGCAGCAGCCAGCTGCGAATTTGTCTTCCTCCCGGACTCGCTCTACCTCATGCGGAGTGACAGTGTTGACACCGCGTGCGTTGTCTTCATCATCCTCGTCGGGGTTTGCGCGAACATCTTCCTCATCGAGATAAAAACCACCCCGAGGTTCATGCGGTGGAGGGGAGTGGGACCGTTGAGACTCTTGTTGCTCGTAGATCTCTCGTTGACGGACATCCACAGGGTCCTTTAAGGCCAGGATCTCGTGCTTGATGTTCCTCTGTTTTGGGAGGGCATCGCCATTGAAGGTCGCTGAGTGGCGACGCAGGGACGGCAGCAGATGCAGGAGGAGCAGGTGGTGGCGGTGAGTTCGATGAAGACACGACTCCTGAATGTTGAGGCTAGGATAGCTGAGGAGAGCGGAGGGGGGGGGAAGAAATCGGGATAAAGTGGTATGTTTTCAGCGTGACGGAGGGGGAAATTAACAAGGAACAATATTAGAACGCAGGCTGGGTCCTGGCTCATGACCTAGAGGTATCGGCGGTGATGATGCACGTAACGAGATACGAGAACAATCCCGGGGTAACCTGGAACGCCACTTGAAAAAGCTACCGTGAGGATCCGAATATTTGCTATAAGCGTGAAGACCCCGGATGAGGGGTAGTTGCGGAGACTGCATAGGGAGGTTCGTCGATGATGGAAGGAAGAGTGGTGTTCGAATCTTCAAGGAAAATAAATAAATGTTGATCTCATGAGAAGGGTGAATACATGATCGATACAAACTTAGTGCGAGTGCCAAAGGATGGTGCCCACCATGATGTTTGAAGGGGTTTCATGCGCGAATTTCGAGGGTAAGCGGAAACGTGACTAGGACTTTGACTACGAGGTCTTGGACGCTAACGTCTTCGTTTTGTAGTCTCTGTCGTTGATGCCGTCGCAGAATACTGGGGGGAAAAAGGAGTGGGAGCAGCCTTCCTCCACCGACTCATCGACCCGGGTTTGTTCGAATGCGCCAAACGATTGTGGTCCACTCGTGGGCGTCATCACAGCGCCACCAAAAAATCTCACCTGCTCCAAATCTGCTGCAGCTGTTGTTGGAATTGTCGTTGATGTTGTTTTCGAAGCAACTGGCGAGGTTGAAATCGTTGCCCCTGCTCAAAGGCAGCAGCAGTGATGGTGAAAATATTGATGTGAGTAGTTCGAGGCCCGAGTCCACAAAACAAACTCTGATTTCCCGCTCCCCGCGTACTTCGGCAAAGTGCTCGTCCTCCCAGATCCACTCTTCCTGTACGCTACTCCACTGACCCTCAACAGATGGCTTCCAAACGGCGAGCATTTTAGTCGTCGACGTGCGTTCTTCATTCGGTGAAAGAGCGACATCATGAACAATGGGGGTCGTGTGGAGGAGGAGAGTGGGAGGGTTAGCGCTGATTTTGCTCGTCCATGTCTCGTCGGTGCATCTAGATCCTTCAAGGCCTGGTCCTCGAGCTTGATGTGCGTCTGCCCTGCGAGGGCATTTTCCGGGCGTGGATCTTCTTGACGTTCGCAGCGACGCTGATTTGAGTATCCAAAATGCGAGATTGACGTCTGCTCAATGAGCAAGGTATGACGGTGGACGCAGAAGGAGCAGGCGGTGGCAGTGGTGAGCTTGATAAAGATGGGACTCCCGATTCCTGAGATGAGGATAGCTAAGAGGGGCGAGCAGATGGAAAGGAACGGGGATAAAGCGAAATCTTGGGTTTTTTCTCCACTGCCCAGTTTCTTGCTCGAAGAACCTGCCGGCGTGGCTGTTCGGAACCACTTTTCGTCGTTTGTTGAGTATCGGTTCAGCTTATTCGAGAGTTTCAAGAGGGGCGGGGGCGAGCGAAAATTGGATGGAGAGCGGAGCGAGGAAGGGGAATGCAGATGTCAGCAGCAGGTGGTCCGATGTTGATAGTAAACAAACGGAGTTGGGATGTGTTGGAGAGCTAGAACACGGTGTGAGAATTTGGAATGATGATGAGAATATGAGAATAGAGATTGATAACCTTTCCGTAGCACGCACTTCTGGACGTTGGGGTGAGATTTGAGGTCGGCGGCTACAACCGTTTCTCGCAACTCTGCCTGATGTGCTGTGTGGCATTGCAAGTGTAACGTTGGTGTTGTTGCGGTTCTACGATTGGATGTCAAAATCATTACACGACGAGAAAAGGGAGTAGCTGACTGACCTGCAATCCAGCAGCTTCGACGCTCGAGAGGTCAAGTCGCCCATCACGGTCACTGTTCCGCTCGAGATAGTTGAGAACTGTGAATGCGCTTAGTGTTAGATATAGCAAACGGAGTGAAAGCATACTTGTACGAGCTTCAACGAAGGAATCTTCTATTGGGCGTCGACAATGTCAACAACGTTCGTGAGCATTGGTCTATCCGCGGGCGTCTCCAAGACACCAAGCTTCAATAAAAGAGCAAAGACGGTATAAGAAGGGGATGTAACAAACACGTACCTGTCGAAAGCATTGGGATCATTCCTATACTCGTCTTTGCTTCAGCCCTCAACAAGAACACCCCTGCAACAATGTGTGTCCGCTCCTCTCGTCGTCACTCCTTCTGCCAGAGATTGGCCACGTTGGGTGGATTATGCCACTCCTCGTCCGGAACGGCTGACAGACCGTGCTTGAGGTCAGCGGACTACCTTGGCCTTTTCGAGCGATGTTGGAGTTGTTCCATGCTTCTCGAGAAAGTCGCAACGAAGGAAAGGAAGAAAAAAAAGAGGGAAAGATGTGAGTGGGAATAAAATGGACATGACCAGGGAAAGCACACACCTCCGAGCCAAGGGATGAAAAGACGGCCGAAAGCTAAGTGTTGAGCGCTGAGCATCTGATGAGAACTGGATGAGAACGGAACGGAATGAAAGTGTCACGGTTGTGCTGACTAATTCTCCGTGATTGAACGATTTCCCTCGCTCATCCGTGAGTGAAATGTCGCAACATCTACGTCTCCGCCACAACCCACCGCGATGTTCACAACGTATGTCCGTTAATTTGATATTAAAACCTGCACAAGGTATGTGTTTCGTCCTTACCGTTTTGGACTCGTCATCATTTCAGCAGTTCGTTGATTTTCGAAGACCCGGAACGTGTATCAACACGTCAGGACGCTGTGGTATACTCAGAGCCTTACAGACTACAAAGATCCAGGCTGTCGTATGTCCATTGTGTTCGGTTGTAGAGACTTCCCATTTCTTAACTCCTGACCGGAATCGAGTTTGATATCATTGGCGAAAACAGCAAGGCGTTGCCCAATAAGTACTCAGGTCCATCAGCGCACACAGTGACGAAACGTGCCCCCTTCCATCACACCATTCATCGTATCAAAGGTCAACCTTGAAGCTAAATCATATGGAACAGCGTGGAAACAGTGGCGACCATCTCAGCCGCGTCCGATTTTCGCTCTCCCAGCCTCTTCACCGACCCCTCACGAATGATCCCAACAATCGCCCAGCTCTCTTCAAATTTCATCACTCCTCTTACATGTCTCAAATGTGCTGTTCAAACTACAGAACGGTGCAAAACGGCTGAGAGATCAACCATCGCCGCCACCTCCCATTTTCGTGGCCGAACCCCTTCACTCATTCCTCACCAACGACCACACCAATCTCGAGGAATGGCTCCTTTGACCCATCTATATCCTTATTCGTCATATACCTCGCAGGCGATCCTCCTTTCTCCCTGCAGATGTCAACYKTATCGGAATAGGCAARATAGTGGGAGTCCTCGCAWTCGTYWRTCCCTTCACCCCCTTTTCCAATCACACCAAGTGCATGTCGGTAACACCTCCCTCCACCCAATCCCCCTACCTCGCACCCTCAGCCCCGGCTGGTAGCCTTCCCAAACTGTTCGGTCTCTCACAGAATCCAAACGGCTGCTTGACGACGCCCGTCGTGAAATCTCCGAAACGAAAAAACGCTCAAAATCTGCCTGAAGCACACTTTTTCTTGTTCACCAAGATTCTTTCCATGTAGAAACGAGATGCAAGTGATCACAAAAGGATCCTCATGGGGGACCTGAACTTTGCCATCATATCCGGAGCCGTTTTTGTCAGAAAGGCGAGTCATCTCTTTTTGACTTGTTTGTTTCGTTTTTCGCTCTACTTGGGTTTCTCTATCCATTTTTCTTCCCTTCTCCCGTTCTCATCCTCGTTTTTGTGTTCGTTCCCTTCATGAACCGTCCAGCTAATGCCCAAAACAAAAAACTATAGACTGCCCTCCTCCGTGAAGCCCTCTCCTCCCCAACCCAATGCCATCTCCCCCACTTCGGTTTTGCCGACCCCTCCTCCTTCTCCATGTCTCCCTCCTAACACATGGAGTAATGTGCAAACGAAATTGCAAGCACCATGCCATGCCTGGATTTCAGGAATTCAAGAAAGAAGCCGGGGCGTTCAAGTACGATCGCCAAAATGTTGAAAGATGGTTGGTGGAAATGGACACAAGAGGAGATGAGCAAGTCGGGATGGGAGCGGACAGAGGAGAAGGCGGAGGAGCAGGAGGGCGTATGAGGGGTTTTGGAGGTGGTGGGCCGGTGAGGACGAGTGATATCGCGAGGTTGGAATTGTTCCAGGTTCGTTTTACTCCATTACTTTTCACACATTCTTCACGGCACATTCCAAACTGAAGACGGTGATTCTAGAGTTCGTTGCTGAGATATTGGGAGTTTCAACGACTGCTACTATGGCTTCGACACCCCTCTGATGTGAACACCCTGTTTGCAATTGGCCCACAACAGCGAACAACCCACTCGAGAACAACCCACTCGCGAACAACCCACTCGCGATTAACCCGCTCATGAAACCTGTTCACGAACATCTTACAAATATCCCATTCACGAACTGTCATTCACGAACACCCTGTTCATGAACACCTCATTCCGAAACATCCCGAACCCCCAAAAACACCCGAAACACCCTGTTCATCTCATTCATCCCGTTCCGTTCACGAACACCTCACATTCACAAACACCCCACATTCTCAAGTTTGAAGCAGAATCAGTTCGATGACTTGGTAGAAAGTAAAACAAAAGTTACAATGTGTTGCATCCCGCTGACGGTGTGCGTCACCATAGCGGCGCCCAGATTGCTATATGGCTCGCAAGTTCAGTGTAAACCCGGCGCACGAAGGGGGAACGCGGGGACTTACAATTTGCTCAGGAAACTTCTTTACAAATTTGAATCAACATTTCTGGGCGAGTTCCAATAACCGCCGAAAGAAATTTCGTTCCCGATCGTCGAACCTTGCAAGACCTATCTTCGTCGTCAGAGTATCTGCAGGCAGTTAGACAGCACGGTCGAGAGATGTGACGAAGTCCTTACTCGTCATCGAGTTCGGCGTCATCATCACCGCCATCCCCAGCATAATTCTGGCTGCGCTTTAGCCTGGTTGTTCCTGTAAAGAACGGTTAGACGTACCAGGTCATATTTTATAAACTAGTTCTCAACTTATATGATAAATCCCAAATAAGGCGATATCTCCGACAGACATCTCAAAACCAATGCCTCAAGCGCCTTGTACAACAATCAACCCTGCTTCATATTGCAGTAACGACACACGTACCTGAATACCACCTTCTCGTCGTCCTTCTGCGTCAGTTCCAAAACCCTGGGGATGATATTGCTAAGAACCAACGAGATGTTCGCTGGGGAATGGCGGGTGACGGCCGCGACCATTTTAACAGTGGTTCTCTGTTTCTCCAAACTCGCAGAAGGGACCAGTTGCGGAAAGCGCGTTTGTGGACAACAGGTCGCGGATGCGATAGAAGAGGAGGGAGAACGGCGAGTGGTTGTGGTTTTAAATCAGCGCTGAAAAAGTGACACGGGAAGCGGGTGATCAGGATAGAGAGAGAGAATGGAGAGGGTCTCTCGACTAGAACCTCCGGAAACGTGTTTGGCTGAGATTGACGTTTATGAATTTTAGGTCCTCAAAGGGAGAGGATGAAAGGAACACACGTTCTGAACTTGACCTATAAATTTGAGTGTGAGTTTGGCGCAGGCAGACACCATGACGGTAATTCTCCCCTCTCGAGGCAGCTCCGCGATGATCGTTTTGAGCGAGCGCTATGCCGATGATCAAAGATGAATTAAAAGCGCACCTTGCATTTATTTGTGGCGCAAGTGAGAGCCTTAAACCTTAACAACAGCAAACAATATACATCCATTGCCATTGCCATTGTTCGAGTCAACGCTCAGCGCTCAGCGCTCAGCAATATGTCACTCTTCCTCAATTGCTTTCTTCTCGGCGACCAGCCCACCCAGGTCTTCACTGTTGAAATTCCGCATACCAAAAATATCAGCATGCTCAGAGATCTGATCAAGGAGAAGAATGCCATTCGCCTCAACCATGTCGACCCATTAAATCTCGAACTCTGGAAGGTCTCCTTTCCCATCGACAACATCGAGGCGGAACTGGCAATGTTCAATCCTACTGGCGATCAGAAGTTGTTGCAGCCTACCAAGAAATTAAGCACATTTTTTGCGGATGTCGCGGATGATTGTCTCCATGTTGTAGTCAAGGCGCCAGGTACGTCGCGACAATCTTCTCCTTTGAACTCTCATTCAAACTCTCTGGAAGATGCCCAGACGGCCGTAGCTCTTGGTTCTACCCAACTTCTTTCGCTAAATTGCTATATTCTCGGTGACCAGCCCAACCAGTTCTTCACTGTTGAAATTCCGCATACCAAAAATATCAGCATGCTCAGAGATCTGATCAAGGAGAAGAATGCCATTCGCCTCAACCATGTCGACCCATTAAATCTCGAACTCTGGAAGGCCGACTTTCCCACCAGTGACCTCCCTTTCAAGAAACCCGTTGGACCAATGTTGAGACCGGAAAAGCTATTGTCGGTCGTGTTCCCCTCGGAGCTCGATATCAGTCTCGTCCATATTGTTGCACGTGTCCCCGCCTCAGGTGAGTCTTATATCAACTCTGGTTTGACTTTGCTCATTATTCCGTCGAGGCGTGCCCCGCTCAAGGCCACCGCCATCTGCATATAAATCGCCAATCGTATCTGCCGACCAGATTGGTCGGGACCGGAAAATGTTCTGCCGCCAGCGAACGAAGCAAGCCCCATCGGCTGGGGGGGAACCTGGAGCGTTCTCCCACAAACAAGACCTGGCCGATCAATACATTCCATGTAATCGGCCCTCCGATAGCCCCACGGCATTGCCGCTAAGTCTACTCCACCCCATATTTGGAGAATACCTCGATAACGCCGACAAGTGCATTCCGACACCTGACGACGTTCAATTCTCTCTAAAATTCGCGCAGGCAATGGCGAATATTTATGAAACGGAGGGCGGTCGACAGGCTGAACTTCTGAGGATATTCAAGGATCATAAGATGTACATCGAGCGGACGATGGTCGGCGGCTACACAACAGACGGCGATTTGTCCAACGGTGATTTCAAGATTTTGATCACCGAGTTGAAGAACGAAGTCGGGTCCACTGGTGCTGAGCCGTATTTTCAAGCCGTCCTCTACTTCCTCGAGGCAACGCGAGAATTTGCCACTCAACATCTCAATTCCGTTCTGCCATGCGTAATCATGCTCGTTTTCGGTTCGTTATCATTTCATAATATCAGCTTCATCCCATCTTATGGCATATTAGGACCTTATGTCGCATTCGCCGGTGCTGCATGGACCGACCGTCCGACCGTACAGATGCTATCCCCCGCAATCCCGTGCCATTATCAGGATACCGATATCAAGATGGAAAGCATGCTAGTGCGCCACCTTGCGGCTCTCCGATGTGCAATTCGTGGTCTAGAGACCTATTATCAGGGTTATCGTGCCGATCCACCATCCAAGCCCCTGCTTAATCCGACTCATCCATACCCAACTGTTTTTACATCTCAGAATGAACCTGTACAATGCCACTTCACCTACCTTTCCCATCTGGAGGGTCGCAACCTGTTCTTCGGCCGTATGGACGACGAAAAGAGCACTGCCATTTGCATTAAATTTGTTCCTTATTACTGCGAGGAAGGTCACAAGTTTTTTGCTTCGAAAGGCCTTGCGCCAACACTCCACGTCGTCGAGCGTCTCCCTGGAGGACTGTACATGGTCGTGATGGACGATGTCAGCGACAAGTACGTCAGCTTGTTCATGATGATTCAGGACAACAAGCATTGGTTATCGGAGGAGCATGTCGGCGCTCGAAACTCTCTCTTGGAGAAAGTCAGACAGTGCTTGCAGGAATTCCATCAGGCCGGCTTTGTGCATGGGGATATTCGCGATTCGAACATCATGGTGAATCAGGACAGCCTTCGTGATGGATCCTTTCTGGTGGTAGATTATGATTTCTGTGGTCGAATAAACCAGGTGCGATATCCCTTCCAATTAAATACCACGAATGTCTGGCGACCGGAGGGAGCAGTTGGTGGAGCAGTCATTGAGGTAAAACATGACCTGGAAATGTTGGACAACATCTGGAATGTGTAAGCAATCTCGTAGTTCAATAGTTGCACCTGTGTAAAGCTTGTAATATGATCATCTCATGTGGGTGGTGATGTGTCAACCCTAGTTGGAAGTCTGTAGTGTGAGATTGCATGTTGTCGAGCGGAATATGAAGCATGTAAAAGTGAACAATTTTGACAGATCTCACAACATGAATGAGAATGTCAGGACTCTACATTTTCATTTATCTCTTTCTTTTCTTTCCCACTCCTATGTCTACTTCTCTTTTTAGTTATGCCTACTTGCTCAATTAGGACATTGTTCCCACCCCTAGGGGTTGTACATCTTATCTTATCTTGATACTCTCCGATCTCTTATCAGATCTTATCTTTTATCTCTGTACAACAAAATATCATGTGACCTTGGTGCATACCTGAGCTTAGATTGTAGCAAATGCAGGTTCTGAAGGTAAGGAGGGTTTTCTGAGGCCTCTGCCAAACACTCCTTTCCATCAAAATGATCGTGCTAGAATACTATCATTGTCAGTGCAACATTGTAACTGAGATACA
>CEMH01201680.1:0-50144 GCA_001179725.1 Macrocystidia cucumis | reverse complement strand
AATTACCTCCTATAGAGCCATTTCAAACATATGAAGGGCTGAGTATAGACTTGCGGAGTGAAAAAACTCGTCAACAAAAAGTTAACAACCTTGATTTAGGAGACTTGATGGGAAACCCACATGTTCGGAAGCTGTTTAATGATTGCAAAGAAGCAACAGACCGGCTCTACCAAAGCTCAATGCATCAGCAAAACCTCCTTGAACGAATCAACGTACTAACCCAAGAACTCTTCGATTTGCGGACAGAGTTGGCGCGCCATGAAATTCAAAGCATGAGGTGAGCCAAGCTTTTGAACAGTGTAAAAACGTGTACCAAACCCGTTACAGACATCAAAACCCCACCCATTTCGGAGCTTTTCAGCCACAAGGACTTGGAAACACCTTGAGCGGGGCCGATCGGTTCTATGGCCAAGCAGTTCGGCCCCGAGGGCTTCCCAAAAGTGTCCTTTGGGTGCTGGATGACTGCAAGGAGTTCGGACTGGTCACAGAGGCAAATAGTGGGCGGCCGTCGATGGAGAAGTGCATACGGACCGAGGATGGAACAACTATCTCTCTATCTGAATTCCGCGCAGTTAAAGCATCGGCGCGAACTTTAGCTAACATTTATCTGGTTCCGCTTCAGAGACCAGCAGGTACCCCATCGCTGCTTTCAGCAAAACAGAAGACAAAAACCAAAAGCTACTACCGTAACTGCCACCCACAGGTCTGGAAAGACGTTGTTGAGAAGCTTGAACAAGAGCAGCCTCTTGTTGGGCTTTGCGCGGCACACTGGAAAGCAGAACATTTGATCGGAAACTGCCTCCAGGCCATTGGTTCGAGCACTCACAGCAATACTGGTGTTGATGAAATCAGTGAGAATACAAGCAGTAGTTGGGGCAGTGGCACAAAGCGTAGGTGGGATAATGTTCAAGAAGATGAGGTGGACATGGCGGCTGGAGATGACGAAGGAAGTCGGAAGCAGAAGACAAAGAAAAAGCGCCGTGCTGCGCCCAAAGGTTCTGTTCATGTGACCATGTTGTTATCCATTGGCTGACTCCGAGTCTTCTCACCTGCTGTCAGCTGTGGAAATTGCCCCATCGCACCCATCCTCCTCCCAGCCAACTCAGCGAGCGTTGAGCGCACAGCTTGGCCGCCTTGGACCAGGAGCCTCACAAGCACCAATACCCGGCTCGGAAACAGTCAATGAATACTCACTCTCAGTTGCTGCCAATTGTACGTACCGCTTCCAATAGTTCATTGACTTTTACCTTGACGATTGAGATCATAGATCTATCTCTCAAAAGTCAGTGTGTTCGCCTAACCAATTCTTCGCGATGTTAATTGTATCCGCGCCACCATGAAGATGAATTCTCCTGCAATTTTCCGCAAATATCCAACGCAATCAACCTTTTGGATGCGATGGGATCCACCCCCGATTTCGGGCAAAATACAATTGCATCAAATAGTGTTGCCCTCTTCTTATCTCAGATTGAAAGCGCTGACCCAAACTCCCCTGACCTCTCTGAAGATGATAACGATGCGGGTTGGGGCCACTGGCAATTCACCAGTGGCGACCTCTCATGGTCCGCCGTCTTGACAACATGGGGAGCCTCAGTCGGAAACGTTTCAACAGCCCATCGAATTCTTGCGGCGACAATCAAAACCCGGAAAGTTGCTGAATACATCTGTCGTCAAAAAGGCATCAACCCCAGCACTTTCCTCAGTGAAATCTACCTCCAGCAGATTGTCGATAGGCTTTGGGACATGTGGAAACAAGCCGATGGGGTATGTTTACAATTTTTCAAGATTTTTTTCCCTCGTTGATTGGCACTTGCCGCTTTACTAGCCTGTTGTCAAGGGCAAGCAGAAAGAGCCCAACACCCACGCAATCGCGCCTCTTGCGTACAGCCAACCACTCAACGGTTCGTCTTTTTATGACATCTATCAATGCCACCCACCACTCGGAACAATTGATTAACCCACGTTACCGCAGTTCCCGCGCGTATCATATCAACTCCTTACCACGAAGCGCCAACGAGTCCAAGCCAAGCAAGCCCAAGTGATCTACCACCGTCAATTACAGTGCGTGCAGCACCGTCTTTCATCACAGTATAGCCTGGACTAACGGCGACGACCAGCCCACCAGCGCGAGTGCAGCACTAGACTTGTTAGGAGGGACCACAGCAACACCTTCCACCACCACCATCGCCGTGTCGGCCACTGTGGCTCCCCTGATCACAACGGCTCTTGCGACGCAAGTCATCATGTCAACTATGGCAACTCCCATGACGCAAGTCATCGCATCGACTACAACAGCTCCTGCGCAAAGAAGCTCCACGGCCACCCCCCCAAATTTGTATCAGCCATCTGTGAACACCAAGGACATGGACAACTCAGAGCCCGCTCAAATATCCCCAACATCGCACCGGGATTCAAGCTCCCCCGCAGCTACACAAACTCAATCAATAGTACCTGCCATAGCAACCAACGTGAATGGGGTTGCGTCATCAGAAGTGCCAGATGGGATAGATCAACCAGCAGCTCGACAACTTGTGGACAAGACAGAGATGGCTGGCGAAGTAACAAGTTTTCTGCAGGTGAGTTTATTAATTCCTTACTCTCTTCTCTTGCGAATACTTACTCCCACCGCCCTATCTAGGTCCTCCTCAAAGACGAATTAAAGGTTTGGGCGCAAAAACATAACGTCGTACTTTCGGCGGGTGGTAAACAGAAGACAAAAGCTGGTGCGAAAACTCACTCCCAACCCTTCGTATCAGACGTTGACCGCTGCGCAGACCTGATATCATCAATTTTGGCTGATCCGACATGCAAATCAAACGACGGTCGAAAAAGTCTTCAACTTCTTGCAGAACAGGTATGTGCTTTTGATCTCTTCCCGCCCCGTCGCATTACCCACCACACTCTACAGCGCCTCGCATCCCGAAAGACAAAAAAACCATGAACTTACCTCCACCGTCGTAGCTACTTGGATAGATTATACCCCATATGACTTGTATGCCTCGTATCGCACAACCTTAATGCTTCATCCTGAATTCCGTTCTCAAGTCATTTGACATCGTTGTGACAAAAGAATGACTTCTTCCCGATCTGAGAAGGACAACAGGCCGACTTTGTCATGAGCTGAGGATGACAGAAGACTGACTACTTCGCGAACTGAGAACGACACGAACACAGTCTTGAGGACCACATTTTGTGACCTTCTCCTGACCTTCTACCGACATTCACCTGACCTCGCATGACTGACCAAGTTCCGCCAACTACCCGACAATAGTTTGACATCTACACGCTGTCTGTTGCGCTCCAATCGTCAAAAAAAACAGCAAAAAACTCGTGTGAACGTATGCAAGACAATTACTGGACCCCCGGCTTCCGTTTGCCCGACTTTCCATTATACTGAGCTTGACACCATACAGATAGCTCATGGGCGCAAAAACGGTCCGTGGGTGGACCGACCAATGCGATGGGTGAAATGGCAGAAACTCGGGAACAAGCCTTATATAAAACTCAACGAAAGATTCCTTGAATTTAGGGGGGAAACACCCGAACGATGTACCAAAGCTCCGGTGGGACCGGGTTGCTGCCAGCCCAATCATACACGTTTAAGAGGGATAGCCAGAAATTTCCCCATGACGGTACGGCTGTAGCTCCACCTGCAGATATTCACGACGACCTGGTAAGAGGGGCTCATCTGGAAGGTAGCTGGCGTAGCAACACACCCATACGGTGTAACGCTGTCCTCACTTTGACGCAAACTGGATGGTCCCGCTCCATCCCCAGTATCCTGATGGCCGCATAGTTTAAACCCGTACCAAACATTGTCGAGGGTCCTTCCACATGCCTAATGTCGTACACCCAATTTTGTTTTTCAGCATGACTCATCCGTCGCGAAGGGTGATATCAAGAAAGGTTGGAGCTACTCACACACCCCATCCTCCATCGTCGGGATTCGCGTAATTCATGAGGTAGCGAATCATCTCCAGCCGTTCCTCGCGTCGAAATGGCATCCCGGCGATATAAGATCCAATGACCACTCCAGGCAAAGGGGACATGGGGCCTCCATACTCCCCCGTCATGTGCTTGAAGATGCTTCTAAAACGAGTACCCATTCTGCGCTGCCTCAAGCGCTTTGTTGGCTTTCGGAAGGAATGGGATATCCTAAAGAGATTCCGCGTCAAGAAGCGCAGAATTCTTTCCACAATGTTGGACGTACTGTTGTTGGTAGGCCGAGCCAGAATTTATCGATCGTGTTCTGAGGCCAGGTCGCGTTTTGGTCGTCCGACGCGAGAAAATGCCAAGTTTGTCTGCCGCCTTCGTTCACGAGCAAGCGCCATTTTGTATAATCAGTGAAAGGCTGTAGGCCAGAGGGAGGCACTCGGAGCAAGAAGTACATGAACAAGTTAGAGTACCCCCCATATGTATCGTACCACACCGACTCTTCAGGATTATAGTACGATTCCAAGCCATGGAAGGGACATGATGCCATGCACATACCGTATCGATCCTCATCACCCTCAATCGATATTCCGATGCAGATGGGTCATTTATGTCATAGATGATGGATATCGATTATGAAGTCCGATATGTGAGGTAACATCCAAAGGTATGCCTAGGATGCGTTAACTTATCTTTAAGGTAGCATGCATTTACAGTCCTCCATTTCGTAGTTCCTGCAAGTAAATGTGCGCCTTCCCTAACATCCATATTGGGAAGGAAAATTTAAAGTTGGGGTATGCAATCGCGCATGTTTTGTTGAATATGCCTTCTATTGCTTCCTGCGGCCAAGAACCATCCTAAAAGAAACGGGTTGTCAGATCAATCAAGACAAAAGTTGACATTTCGAAATCCTCACGGGGTGTTGCCGTGACATCACCAGACGAACCGCTTTTTCAATCGGCTCTGGGTGTGGGTATTTTGCATACATGAGGGCCATAGTCGCCCAGCACGTTTGGACTACCTGAGTGTCTTTATGCTCGACCCAAGCTGACTGCTCGCAGGACTATACCGTTATGAGTTTAGCTCAATGTACCCCCAACAGTGATTTTGTGAATACCTTGTAACTTTCGCCCCATCCACCGTCACTGCGCTGTTTGCCCAACAAGAATTCGCAGGCTCGGCGAGAGGATGCGCTTGTTGCGTACGTCTCCCCAACAAGAGAAAGACTCTCCAGGGCAAACTGAGTGGCATATGTGAAACAAATGCCCCAGGAACCGACCCAGCCGCCTTCTGGTTTCTGAGCATCATGAAGGTACCGTATCGCTTTTGTCATCGTGCGACTGTAGGTGACAAATGAGAGTTGGTACAGAGAGGGTCCAGCGAATCACATACTCTATATCGGTGCGTCTGTACTGAGGATAGTGTTTCTTGAAGATGGCCAACGCGGTGATCACGGACGTGGTGCATTCAGGATAACAGTACTCGACCATGATATCGCCTAGCACAGAAACTGTCAAAAGTTGCGCAAATGACCACGTGGTTTCAACGCACCAAAGACTTCTGCGGGATTTAGCCATTCGAGCCATTTGGGCCCGCGAACCAACTCATAACTTGCAAAACCGCCATTGGGGTTTTGCATAGTCAACAACAAGTCTATCGAGTCGCACATGCGCCGTTGTGAAACGAGCTTCGGTGTGAATCTGCCCTTTCGTTCAGTGATGCGAGTCCTCGATGTTGCGAAAAAGACTGACTCAAGTGAATTTTGCAAGTACATAACTGCCTTGAGGCCTTCTCCTGTACAGTCGCTCACTGTATAGCCCTGTTCCTTTGTGCTAAAATGAGGGTTATAATGCATTCACGTGGGAGCGCAGTGGATGCATACCTAAAACCCCAAGCCCCTTTGGTGCTGTGCCGATAGGACGCTGCATGATGGATCGGATTTTCGCCCATTTGTGATTTGTCCAACCAATCCAGAGCCATCAACAAGCTTTCTTTGTTCTCTTCTAAACGGGCTAGGCCTGTCTCCACAAGAGCTTGAGTAATGAAGCCGACATCCCAAAGTTGGCTTCCGTTCGTCCCACACATCATCATGCCATCAGCCCCCATCCACATGAAATCATGACGCTTGATTTCGTGTTGTTGATACGCATAGCTATCGGGGCCTTCGCGGTGGGCTCGGGCGATTAGGTTGAACATCTTGGAAACCGGTCCGAGAGTCTGATAGCTCGTGTTCTCGTCCTCCATCACAATGAGTTCGTACGCCCTATCAACGGCCTTTCGACGGAGTGGGGGAAGAACGCAAAGTTCGTAATTGGACAGAATAACCGCCAATGCATCGAATAAACCCGAATGAGGGGAATAGAGGTCCGCTTTGGATACATTGTTCCGTTGCGCTGGCCAATCGATGGTGTAGTAGTTTTGAGTGTAGAGTTCCTATATAATGAGGTTAAAATCGTTCCGTGAAACAAATGAGCCACCAACCTCGCGTAAAGCAAGGATGAGGTCGTTTTCCTCCGTTTGGTATCTGACACCATAAAGGTAGCTCATAGGAACATAAACAGTCCTGGTGTGGATCCACCAACGATGAGGGTGAAAGGGAAGCCAGTCAGGCAAAAGCCTGCGGACAGAGCGTTAGCTCTAGTAAGCAGCCGTGGCGAGGTCCTCACCATAATTCGGGTGGCACTGGGTTGTTACCAGCCCAATCATAGACGTTGAGGAGAGAAAGCCAGAATTTACCCCATGCAGGAATTGCTGCTGCTCCGCCTATAAAGTCACATTTCAACGGCGGTTCATTAGAGAAGGATACATCAAAAGCACGCACCCAATCCGTGAAGTGTTGCTCTGGCTCTGACGCAAACAGGATGCTCGGCAGATACGCCCAGCACCCTGAGAGCTACGTAATTCAACGCCGTCCCAAAAACGGTGGAGTGTCCTTCCACATGACTGAGAATGAGTGCACATCAGCGAAATTCGTTAAGACGCGTGTCGCGACGCGTAAATGGACTGACATTCCCCAGCCACCATCATCGGGATGGGCACGATTGAACAGGTAGCGAATCATCTCAAGTCGTTCCTCGTGCGTGAAAGTCATACCGGAAACATATGAACCGATGACAAGTCCAGGCAAGAGGAACATGGGACCTCCATATTCACCAGGCCAGTGTCCGTCGTGAGATTGGAGTTGTTTATAGAAAGTATAACCGTTCCGAGCGGCCTCCATAGCATCATTGGCTTTCGGAAGTACGGGGCTATTCTTTGAGATAGTTTCAGGTATATGGGGCGGACCTTGGCAAAAAAAATAGCTCACCGTATCGAGCCCTAGCCAAAATCTGTCGACCGTGTTTTGGGACCAAGCAGTCACCTCCTCATCGGTTTTGAGGTAATGCCAGGTATGCCGACCACCATCGTTGACAAGAAGCCTCCATCTTGAATAATCTGTGAAATGCTTGTCTCCGTACTCGGGAAGTTGTACTGGGTTGTAGCAGGACATGACTGTCGACTGGATGGATGAACCCACTTTGAATTATTATTTTCAATTTGTTTCTTCTTTTGGCAATCAAAAATCAGAAAACATCGAACGACTTCAAACCCTAACCCTATTATCAGTCTTATTCATTCTCAACCACCGACGCGATCATGTCCATTCGCGACGCGAACGTCATTATCATCGAAACTGGACGGACCGCCATAAACGCAGGCCTCGGCCTTCATGTGCTGCTTAAAACACCAACAGTGGTGCGTGGGTGACTGTTTTTATGTTGACTTTGCCAAACTGGAACAAGAACTGTAGCAATTCCCTGCACGAGTTGGTTTGCGAAGAACCTCGAATGGGGACACTTCCTCTTTGAAGGGAAAACGAAAGCTTCATGGGCTTTCATCTTCCTTCCCCAGCTTTTCAAGCCCAAACACTCCAGTACACGAATATCTTGTTGGAACTCAACTGGATGAAGCATTGGCATCAGGTCAAGAGATTCAGATCTCTTGGCCCTTTGCAGCGGGGGATGTTGTCGACTGGACTCAGGCAGAGGCCATATGGTCTGTATACGCCATTACATACCACTGCTTTCCTTGTCTGAAGAAACCTTCTCCAGGAAATACGTGCTCTTCAACCAACTTCAACGCCGACGCGTCCAGAATGAATCGCCCGTCCTCCTTTCCATCGCGCCTGGATTATCCCGAGACACATACGAAAGGATATGTCAGATATTCTTTGAACGTTTCAACGTCGCCGGTTTGGCGATTCTCGAGCGTCCTATGGCGCAATTGTACGCCGCCAACAGCCTCAATGGCGTTGTGATTGATATTGGTGAAGAAAAAACCGATATAACACCAATATACGATGGGTTCATTGTCCAACACACTCACACCTCGATTCCAATTGGCCTTCGTGACTGCCAACATTATCTCGCTCACCTACTTCGCGCCAACCAGACCATCATGTCTGCTTTATGCCCGCCAGGCTCAACAGTCGACCCAGATACAATTTTGATGGAGCTTGTCAAGCAAATATGGGCGGATGGTCTCGTAAAAGTGCCTTCAGACGGAGAGACCGCGATAGTCGAAGACGAGGGCGTGACTGACATCGCTGCCGTTCTCGTCGCTGGAAAAGAGAAGGCCGTGATTGAAAGCGGCATGAAGAAAAAAGCCACAGCCAAGGCTTCAGCCGCTGAACAAGCCCGCGCCCGGGAAATTGAAGCTCTCGACCTCATCACCGTTCAATTTCGTGAGCATTCGTTGACGATGGGTAAAGAACGACATCGTTTCTGTGAACCCCTCTTCGATCCCAGCCTTTTGCAAGGCGTTCCGGGCGTCGACAACGCCACCATACAAGTGCCGCCTTTACAAGATGCCGTCAGCCACGCCGTCGCCCAAGCTGATATAGAACAACGGCAATACATCTGGAACGGGTTATTCGTCACCGGAGACCTAACCCAGCATGTCAAAGGTAAATCCTTTCTCTCTCAAGGCGTGACTGTTGGTCCATGGATTGATTGTTGCTCAGGAATTGGCGTAGCACTTCGTTCACGTCTAGCTCCTTTCATTGGCCAACCCGACTTGCAAACCGAAGTTCAACCCAGGTTGATACGGCTGCTGACTCTTCCTGAATATTTCCCAGAATACAGGGACACAGGAGAGGGCTTCGCAGCATTTCTCGGTGCAAGCATCACCGCTAAGGTCAGGAAGTTTATCGTTTCCCCAGCATACGCTAATTTGCACTGCAGATAATCTTCAACGACTCTCAAGGGAGAAGTTTTGTGTCCAAAGCAGACTACACGGCGAAGGGGCCACATTCTATCATCGAGACCAATCCGTCTCTGCTGTAAATCTTTAAAGAATCCACAGTTGATACCAAAAGCCTCAGATTCATAAGCAGCATGATGTGGATTGTTCATGAAATACATGTGTTCTATGCTGCATTACCCTCGGTGAAGTTCAAGAGATCCGAGTCTCCTTGGTCACTAACGGTCATCACACTGGAATAGCAGTCAGAATCAAAGGGTATCATAGGAAAGGGCGACAAGACCCACCCGACGGGGAAAAGCTTTCCAGCTGCTGTTCCCAACGCGAGATTGGTACCAGCAAAGTGGTGAACGGTTGTTTTTGATAACATGGCGTAGTACTCCAACTCGGATTTGCGGAGGGGTGGGCAATTACCAGCAATGAGAACAAGCTTGGCTGTTACAAACCAACATCAGTTCAAAGGGACCTTCTCAGCCTCACGCTCCAGTCCCCGAGAGACATTATAAGGAACGGTACTAACCATTTCCACTTCGCATTTGCTTCAATGCGGATTTGTAGCCAAGGGTGTACTTCCCCGACTTCACGACAAGAGCCAGCCTCGCGGCGATAGACTCGGTGGATTTTGTGGCTTTGGATTTTTTGGTAGGGGCCATTTCTGTCGACTGTCTTGAGGGACTTTCCTTTGCAAACCCTGATCGATGGTGAGGTGTGGTGTGAGTGACCAACTATGCAGTTTCGCGTGTTAAGGTTCACACTCCGCGTCGGTGATTTCCGTCCAAGATTTGATCGCCGATTGATATGACGTCATTGCGAACTTGGCCGATGCAGCAGGCAGCGCTGTGAGTTGTGACGATAGGTACGATGATAATGAAAGCAAAGATGTAACATTTGATCGGCTCTTAGCTTGCTGCCGCACAGATACATTCTCCGTGTTAATCGAAACTCGGATGAATCCCATCATGACCGTAAACACAATCCCACTTCGGCTTCAGTTCCATTATCACAAGCGCATTACGCCGCAACCCGTTAAAAACCCCTCTCTGTCTTCACTCGTCTGACTCGAAGCTCGCCGCCCTGGTCTATCATCTACTGACCAACCATGAAGCCTTCCCCGAAAGAGTACACGCCCTCCTACAAAGATCTCCTTGTCGAGTTCCATCCAGGCGAGTTCCGCTCGGGGTTAAAGACCCTCAAGGCAAGTGTTCGACCATTCCGCCGATATTCCCTCGTTGATAAGAGTAATCCATCTAGGCTTTCGACGCTGAAGAGCTTATCGCCCCTCTTGAGCACTTGACGAAAGGTCCAAGAGCGTACACATCCGTCCAGTGCGGACCAGGTCCCGAAGACCATGTTGAACTGAACTCGGATCTTGTATATGGTGCCTGCATAGATTCACTTGTACGTGAGCGTCGCTGCTAACTTGGTCGACCTGTTCTACCGTAGTGAACCACTCTTGCGAGCCAAATGTCGCTTTCGATTTATCCTCACCAGATCCACACCAGTGGCACGTACGCGCTCTTAAGCCACTGGAGGTGGGAAGTAACTGTAGGCAACCTCATTATCCCCTTCTTGTTTTATCGTCAACTACAGCATATCGACATCAGTGACCTTTTTCTACCCGAGCACCGAATGGGAGATGGACCAACCATTTGATTGCGAGTGCGGAACCGCGGTGAGTGACCCCACGTCTTGGCTCGGAACCCCATTCACCCCCTTCAATCAGTCGTGCCTCGGTCGCATTCAAGGAGCTAGATACCTTTCGCGGCAACAATTGGATGCCCGTGGTTTTGTCAACCATTGGATAATCGACATGCTGAGACAGAAGCAAGACCCAGCGAGGAATTGAATGTTCATGAATTATTCAACAATGCATCCTACGTTATCACCAAGCATCCAAATCAAAGCGTTCCAGAACAACATGGGCGTCTTCAACATCTTTTTGGGCTTTCTTCCGCATGTAGAAAATGGGGCAATCTTTACTTGTACACAGCACGTCCTAGAAATAAAAGTTGATCGATAGGGGAAACAACAAACACAGCAATGACGGACCTGGTGAAGTGATCCCTGGCACCTTTGACATTGCGTCCATAATCGCGAAAAGCGCACTTGCATATCAGATGTGTTCGCCACTTGCCGTTGGTAGAGCTCCGACATTCGAGGCGCGCAGTTATTACACACCGCCCCACCTGCAATACAGTTCAATGAGCACAGAACACGAGATCCAAGGGGAGTAGCGAACCAGTGCTATTATTTGCGCGAAGCGGAGTTTTGCAACCCAAGCAAGTAACAGTCTTGACAGCGTACTTCATCAACCCACCAACAGTTGGTGTCGCGATTTGAATTGTGCGCGTGTGGTCACCCGATACTACGAAACGGATCAGCAAACGTTTATTAAAACCCTTGATCGAAGCACGCACAGAGGGATGATGCCTTCTCGCCAAGAATTGGTTCGAAAATCCTCATGAGGGGTTTTGACAGTTGATTCTCCAAGTAATATTTCGTATCAATCGGGAGGTTATTTTCCAGAACATACAGGGGATCTTCTGACTTTTCGTAGGCAGCAGCACCTTAAAGGACGGTTTGAGCGAGGTGACCAGGCAGAGTGCACAGATGTTCAGTACCTTTGATGCCTTTAATGATGACATAGGCAACACGGTCACCAAGTGCTGGTGCAGAACCAGCATCCCTTTGTCTCATTCGTTCCGCCAGTTCCACGTGTGCCTGTTTTGCAGAATAATCTGAAATACCGAATCAGAAAAACATTCGAGAGTAGCGGCGTCGTTGCCCACGCACCGCTCTTGGCAAGAGCCTTGGTAATGACGAGTTGCGACATGTCGACTTTGTTCTGGAGCAGATCAGATATCGTCTGTTTCGTATAACTAGTAGCCAGGTCAACGCTTGGCATTGCAATAACGACAGTTAAAAACCCACTCTTCAGCGCCTTTCACATCACGGTCGATCAACATTTTGTGAAGGCACGTTTCGATTACTGTTGAGACCAAGCGGCAATTGTCTCTTCGCACCGTCTGTCCAATTGAGCGCGAGACTATAGAGAAAAGCGGCACACATACTTCGATACCCTTCGCGTCCATCTTGTCGTACTTTTCCGGTTTGGTCCAATATAACCCCGCATACCGCTTTTTGCTGATGAGAAGATATGGGTAATATACCTTCTCGAATTCAAGTTTGATTGGTTTCACAAATTTGGCAGTCACAAAGTCTGCAGCCTCGCTCCCTAAAACACAAGGTGAACAAGGTGAGCGATTGATCTGGGGGTGCCAGATAGCAACACACCCAATGCCATGACTTCTCTGAGATCAGTCGAGCCAAACCTGACCATGACTGAATCCGTATCCCCATAGATAATTTCAGCGTTGTTTTTATGCCCGTTCGCAATGGAGTACTCCGCTTCCACTTCCTAGTATCCGGATTGAAGGGGAGTTCAATCGGGCAAGGGATCAAGCTTACCTGTTTGGTCTTCTCAATCATTTGCCGTCCATAAGCCGTGACGCTTGACGAGATCTCCAGACAAGGGAGTTTGCCGATAGTTGCACCCGTGAACCCATAGACGGAATTCGCGCTGATCTGTAAGGTGAGGGAGTTAGTCACAACCGAAAGAACCAAAGGCAGCCGACTAACCTTCAGAGCAAGCTGCCGGCCATCCAAAACAGCGCGTTTGAAGGGGTCCTTCTCGTTCTTCAGGTCGATTTTCGCTCTCTTACGAGCGGAGATGAGATCTTCAAGAATCGTCGGCAAGAGGCCTTTCCTTCTTTTGGAAGTTACAAAGAGGTCTGGGGGTGTGACCAATTACTTTCAACAGGAATCCATTGAGAAATAATCTTACCATTGTTGGGTGTTTGGATGTAGTCCTCGTCCTTCACCAGGTTCAGACGCGTGATATTATCCCTTGTCACCAGCGTCGTGTAGCATAGGTTATGAGCCATCATGATTGAGGGGTACAGGGAGCTGAAATCCAGTGTCGCGATCGGCACGTCGTAATAGCCTTTTTTGGGTTCGATAACGGTTGCGCCTTCGTACTGCTCATCGGACCCTACAAGATGTTTGATTGAGTGTTACAGGATCTATGGACTTCAAATTTCGCCACCTTCTCCCTTCATCGACGGAATAACATAACCTTCGTCATTCGCCTTGCGGTATAATTGTGACAGGACCTTGATTGATTGCCCTCGGGAAAGAAGGTAGTTGAAGGGTACACCCGTGACGCGGGACATTTCCACGTAATTGACGAAGCACATGAGTTTGTCCAATAATCGTTGTGGGAGGTAGGCATCCTGTTCAATGTCAGTCCGAGTTACAGACAAAAAAGCGTGCGTACCTTCAAACAGTAAACCGCAAGCCTCCGACGAGACTCGGGAGTTCCGTTCTGCAGTTCCGTGATGACTGAATGGTGGACATCTTCTTTCTGTTCCCCAAGGAATTGAGAACAGACGGAATTCAATGTATAACTCCGGAGTTTATGTTCTCGTTGCATGAACTGCAGAATGTCGAGCTGCAATCGTCCGTCCAGTGGGGTATCCTTGGAGTCGCGCTGTCCGTACGCTTTCGATGAGAAGTGGGTACTTTTCGTCTCCGTCTTGACACCTTGTTAAGAAGTTAGTCGGTGAGGGAAACCACATCAAAAGAGGTTACCTCTGAGCCGACCAAGATATGGGAATTTAGGGACTTTTAACGCCTTTGCTCGATCCATCAAGTACGGAAAGTCGAAGCCAGCAATGTTGTATCCTATGACCAGGTCGGGATCCACCTTTTCCACAAAGTCTCGCCACGCTAACAACATTGCCTCCTCTTGTTTAAAGGACAACACTTGGGAGCCAACGATGTGAGCACATGAGTTCAACGTGAACACATTGCGGACGAAGGGCTGCTGTTCGCCTGCGTATGTAAACAATTCACATCCACGGACACATGAAGACAAGGCCAAAAACGCTACCTTGGCGAGTGACCATGTTGGCTATTTGGATGACAGGATCAGTAGTTGCTTCAGGAAAGATACCCTGCCTCCCGGCACACTCGATATCAAAGCTGAGAATTCTCAATGGAGCGATCGAAGACCAGGTTCCCTCGGGAGGATGAGATATGAAGGCATCATATCTGAAAGGTGTCAACATGTACTTCATGAGCTGCAGGAAACAAGCACTCGCCTGACACTGATTTCAATCTGACAGTTGGACTTCCTCGTACTGGGTGATACGAAATGATACTTTCCCGCTGGGACCTCAATCCAATTCATCCCGACGACCTACGACTATCTTTAGAATCAGGGCAGGCTCATTGGAGACAGAGACCTCACATTAGTGTCAATCATAAAGCGCAACGTGTACGCAATATTGCTCTCAAAAGTGGGAGTTGCTTCGGAGAAAAAGCCTTCATATCCGCATTCACCTCTCTCAAAGAGACGTGATTATTCGCAATGCGTCATCAGTATAAAGTCACTCGCCCAGCGAAGGAGTACTCATCTCTGACTTTCGGATAAGTTTTAGGATCGGAAATCGTGAGTTTCAGGAAGTGCACCCAATCATCTCCTCGGTATTCCATAAGACTCCGTTTCGACGCCACCTCCACCTTCTTTACTGCTTCTCCCCCGGCAAGATTCTGAGGGGAAATTGGAAACAGATTATCAGAAGCGCAAGATACGGTGGACGTACGTTCAAATGACGGCGAAATCCATCGAGCTCCGTAGTATCCAACCCACGAGGTAAAGACACGTAAAAATAAGGCAGGAAATGGGTAATATGCGCCAAAACGCTGTGGCCTGCCTGGGGGAACATGTAACGAAGAGGAGGTTGAACAACGCAAAACGATGACGAACCTCTGTGACTCCGAACATACGCAAGGAAACAGTCCCTCCGTAGTCCTGGGATTCCTCGACGTCGATCTGTTGGAAGACTGGACCATGTATGAAGTGGGTGCACGAGGGTAAAAGGAATTGACGCACTGATTGGATCCCGTTTATCGTTGAGAGGCGGTAGCGGCGGCCGTTCCCATGCATCTGCTCCTCCTTCCGCGGCTTTCAGAGAGTTGTCAGATGCTTGGTCCTATCACATAACGCAGCGCACACACCAGCAGAATCTCCAGCTCCTTTCAACCTCTCTAAGACGTCCGCAAACGATGGCCGCGTTTGTGACCCGAAAGCAAAGGAAGGCGCTGGGCCTAGCTTCCGCTTCTTCGTAGCAGGCCCGTCGCCATTACTTGAACTGATGTGGTGAACGCGTCAATGAGGCAAGCAACGCGACTTTGAGAGAACAGACGCACGGGACAGGCTCTTTGATTGGAATCGTTGAGCTCGACATGGCAGTTATCTCAAGCAGTACAGAGACGCCCTGAGTATGGAGTAGGAAAGGAAATATCAGTCCACGAGGATTGAGTTGAACGTTGAGTTCTGAGGACTTGAGTTGTGGCCTCAAATGGTTACTTAATCAGACGCGCTTGAGCGTGTTGTGCATTGTTGAAAGGAGAGGGTCTCGAACGACTATGACATAGCCTACATTTGACAAAATATCCGTCCCTCGTAGATCCCAAATTTAATCCTTGAAAAAAAGCTCCTTGACAATTCTAATCGTATCCTCCGGATTGCGCACAGCATGACCTATTGTCCGGGGGTCCGAGAATATTTCATAATCGTTACCCCCCTTGGAAAACATAATCAAAGTCAGGACGAGTTCTGACCAGGTTTCGTCAGGTTTTCTGATACCTTGTATGTCTTATCACCGAAAAAGTGTATTTCGCTGAAACCCTCGTCTTCAACTAGACCCAAAGCGTAGGTTTTATCCCAGCCCGTGGGGAAGATGTCAAACGAGATCTTCCCTCCAACAGAGTAAGTCAGGCCATAATCGGCAAACTTCTCTTGCAGGATCTTCACGAGAGTCGCACGACATCCATGTTTCTATGGTTTTTTATGAGGCCATTGTGGTGGAGATCAGCAGAAAATTTAACCTTGTCATATAATTCAAAGTCGTCTCGTTCTTGGAGCCTGGTTGTGCTGATCAGCACGCGAAGGCTTCGAAACGATACAACATACGTCGCGTTACGTCCAAGCGGACTAACATTGATCATTCCCTTGCGAAATTCAACAAAAGTGCCGCTGAAGTAGATAATCAGAGCAACACATGGTCGGGGGCTGGGCAAAGAAGGCGAACCGTTTTATTGGGATGTCCATGTCAGCAATATAGTGGAGCAGAAAATTGACCAGAGTCTTATATCGGTCCTCGCCGATGAATTTTATAAATGATTGAGATTCAAGAGGTTTCCCCAGCTTAAACGCTGTAAGGCCATTTTCCGCAAAAGCATAATCGAAATCTTGCACGACTTTTGGAACTAAAAAGTTTGTTCATACAAAATGACAGGGGAAGAACACACCATCGCTACCAGCAACCGACAGCTGCTCAGAGATTTTGACGAAATCGGATCCGCCCACAAACCCGATAACTACCTTTTTCCGGAGCGCCTTCAAGAGCGAGATCATCTCGGAAGAAGCTTTCTAAAATGTCAAATTCATTATTAGGTTCTCCTTGTATGGTACAAAGTCCGACACACACCTGACGAGGTAGTGTGAGTGTATCATCGACGTCAAACAAGACGAGAGTTTTAGAGGGACGATCTGCGAAAGACATTGCTAAGAGTTATCGTCAACGCGTTTCTAGGACGATCGATATCAGCAGTGATCGGAATAAGCAGTGCTGATCGATTAGATAAGATTGCCGGGTCGGTTACTTACGAGATGACTGACAAACATTTGACTCGAATGATATCAACGGAGGTTCTCTTCAGTCATCGTCATCCATTAACGGAACCGCATTTCTTCTAACAAAACACCACTATAAACCGAGACTTAGTTGTGCAGCTCCCCAATCAACCATCCTTGACTATGCAGTCACACAGTTACCATGTCTTTTCCCTTCCCATCGAGATCCTCGACTCTTTAACACCTCGCAGGCTGCTCGCTGCACCAGAACAAGACGTAACCACACCAGAACATACAGATCCACGAGTTTCAACGGAACCAAACTCAAGAACGTGTAATGTCTGCCTCAGGACTTTCGGCGATCTTAGCGAGCAACGCGGCCACTTTCGTTCTGACTGGCATCGATATAACGTCAAATCGCGGATGAACAATAGGCAAGCAGTAACGGAAGTACATTTCACAGAGCTTGTAGAAAGTATGCAATTCACCCCCTTCTCCCTCATGTATCTTTTAAACGTCCTAAACGCGTTGTCAGGTCTCGAGGATTCTTTGTCCGGTTCCGCTTCGTCGTCAGACGAGGGAACCTCGGATACCGACGCGGTCAATACCCTCGTAAACAAGAACAGACGGAAATCAAGACCCTCTTCTCCCGATGCCACAGCACCAACTAGTGTACCCCAAACCGCACTCGCTTGGTTTCATTCCCCTCCCACCACACAGATAGGAATATACAAATCACTATTTCCTGCTGAAAACGACCCATTCTCCTATGTTTCCTATGTGAAAGCTATGCAAAAAGATGCGGAAAGGACCTGGGCGATGTTTATGGTTGCTGGTGGACATTTTGCTGGAGCCGTGGTTCAAGTTAGTCGTTCTAAAGAAGCCATCGAGGAAGGCAGCGACTTGCCAGGGAAGAAGAAAAAACCTCAGAAGGCCAAACCTGATACGGAGGTCGTGCTACACAAAACTTTCCACCGTTATACAAGTAAGAGATTCTTGTTTCGTACCCACCATTTATTGAGCGTCATGACAGCACGAAGAAAGCAAGGAGGTTCCCAGTCTATAAACGATAATGCTAAAGGGAACGCTAAAAGCGCGGGAGCTCAACTTCGCCGATACGGTGAACAAGCACTTCGAGATGTTAGTATCACCTCTTCTCATTTGTGACCACCGTTTGACGCCACGACAGGACATCAGAAATCTCCTCTCAGAGTGGGCAGATGAGATCAGCCAATGCGAACGAATATGGATTCGGGCAAGTGGGTCAAATCGAAAGATCTTTCTGGATTACGAAGGAGCGATAATCGCCAAAAATGACCCTCGCTTACGCACATTTCCATTTCCGACCCGCCGTCCAGTGAGCTGCGAATGATTTTCCGCCTTTTTGTGCTAACCATCCCGTTAGACACAAGCAGAGTTAACACGATGCTTAACAGAACTTACGAGAGCGAAAGTATCCCACTTTACTGAACAGGAACTATTGGAGCAGGACGAGGCGTATCTTGCTTCTTTGCCCAAGCCAAAGGCTGTACCGCAACCCAACCAAGTTCTGACCACCTTGAAACCCAAAGCCCCAAAGCTGTCAAAGGAAGAGGAAGCCTTCCGTGAAAAGTGGAGTCGTTTGTTTGAGATGGTCACGAAAGGCCGAATTGAACCATTGAAAGCCTTCTGGGAGCGCGAGGGTGCAACGCTGGGCGGGGTTAATGCCTTTATACCCGAATGGTTATCAGAGCGGAGAGGCACACTACTTCAAGTTGCATCACAGGCTGGACATGTGGAAGTAACGCAGTGGCTCTTGGAAGAAGCACGGGCCGATCCTACTACCCCCATCCCAAAGTACGGCCCGATAGATGACGAAGATGGTGATGGACGCATATCGGATACTTCTGACTCACCACGCGCGTTGGCGAAAGGGGGACACAAGACGGCGTATGACTTTGCTCGGACGAAAGAGATCAGAGATGTGTATCGGCGTTGCGCAGGCGAGCATCCTGACTGGTGGGATTGGTTTGGAGCGGCGAGAGTTCCTAGTGCGCTGAGTAAAGAGATGGAGGAGGAGCGAGAAGAAAAGAAGAAGGTTAGGAGGAAGGGTTTGAAAGAACGAGTCAAGGAACGGGAGTTGAAGGACAAGCAGAAAGAGCGTCCTGCGGCTGTGCCTGAGACGGTCCAATCAGCCCAACCGGAGGTAACGCGTTCAGAGACCTCGGGACCTCGGCGACTTGGGGGTGCTGCAGGTGCATCAGATGGAGTGGCTGGTTTGACACCAGAAATGAGGGCGAAGGTTGAAAGGGAGCGTCGGGCACGCGCAGCTGAGGCACGTTTGAAGCGGACGTAAAACTTTGAATACGGCTTTATATACCAACCCCTAGATATAGAATAATATGGGAAGAGTGGAAGACGAGGGTGATTTCTTGTATTGGTCCCGTCGCGTCGCGTGTTGTTGACAAGTGTTTAAACTTGAGGCTATCGACGGAGAGATTTCATTTTTTCCTGTCGATCATTGGCTGCAAACTGCAGCACCGAAGCACTAGCCGTTCGACGAATAAACGCATGGCCCGTATGTACTTTATAGCATTAATTTGCTTCGCCCTAACAGTTGCGAGCCTAGGTCTATCGCTTTTACAGCAAATTGCACAACTAGACGATACCCTCCCACTTGGCGAGTTTTGGTCGGGTACCTAATGTTTTATCGACAAGCTGACCGAACAATTCAGATATTGATCCCGAGGATATTCGTGATCCTCTCTTGGAATCAGATGACGAGCATCAGAACGACTTGGCTGCTGCGAGGGAGCACTATGTGGAGGTTGGGTGAGCCGCGTGACTTGGCATTTCCTGGCGATGACATTTTGACCGTCTGACTGGGCAGTGCAAGCGCCCTTAGGAAGGAAGTTGATGCCCTGAACGATCCCAAATATGTTGGCGTTCGAGCCACACGAAAACAATTACTGGAGGATGCAGGGGATAAATGGTCCGACCGAGACGGCAGCAATTCTCAGTCAGATTCCGAACAAGAAGAACGGCCTCAGGAGCAATCAGCCGTGGAACGCGATAGTGAACCAGAGGGTAGTGCGTCTGAGGAGGAAGAGAGCGAACGCGAGGGACGGTCATCCCCACCCGGGCAAAAATCTCAAGATGTTAGAGCTGCAGAGGATATGACGACTACTCTCCACCAGACTCGTCAATCAGATCGCATGAAAGGAAAGGCGGTTTCACGCCAAATTGTAAAGAATACCTTGCAATGATGTCCTCCACTGTACTGACACATTCCAAGGGGATATGGGATGGGTTGCTCGACGCGCGGATCGGTTTGCAAAAATCCGTGGTTGCAAGTAATAAACTACCATCTGTAAGTCTTCCTGTTGATTCACCGTAACTGATGCTGATGGGATGCAGCTGGATCAATCGGGCCTCTATCAAGAATCAACTGACTGTCAGGCGGCGTTGACTCGCATGCTTGAGCAGTCCAGGTTGCTTTCGGAAGAGCTCTTCGAGCTACAGGAGGTACATGGTCCTTCCGTTCCACTGCTACTTTACTAATCTTACCGTAGAAACTTATTGTTTCTAATGAGGCTCTATCGTTGCCCGCTCGAAAACGTCGAAAGGTCTCGATTGGATCAGATAGCGACATGCAATCGTATTTCCAGGAAGCCACACAGGACGCAGTTACCCTTGAACATACGTACGTGTTCATGGGTATGTTACCTACCTGTTGTGAAGCTGACCCATCTCAATACAAGTTACCATCCTCTGCTTATTGACACACTTACGAAATGGTCTGCGAAGATCCAGGCGGTTGCTCCTTCTGTCCTGCTACCATCGAACAGAAACGCCTTTTCCAAATCCAATCAGCATCTCAAGTCTGCTGTGCAACTTGTTGATGAACAACTTGTGGAGCACAAGAAACTGTTGACACGGACTCAAACCCGAAAAACCCAAGGCTCAAGAATTGGCACCGAACCCCAGGGGGACAAAAGCGAAGAACTCATCGATGAGGAGCTTTTCGATGACACCGACTTCTATCAGCAATTGTTAAGAGACGTTATCGAGTCTCGTGGTGGTGAAACAGGGGGTCCCGGTGATTGGATCGCTGCTCAGAAACAAAAGAAAGCGAAAAAGAAGGTCGATACGCGAGCATCCAAAGGAAGGAAACTCAGGTACTATCTTCTCGACATATTTACTTTGGCGCCAGTCTAATGGGCCACCAGGTACGAGGTCCATGAGAAGCTTCAAAACTTCATGATGCCGGTGATGGCGGCCGGTGCATGGCACGAAGAGCAAATTGATGAGTTATTCATGTCGTTACTCGGGCGGGGCTTTGAGAATATAGGCGTCGAGGGCGACCGTGGGATTGGGCAAATTGAAGAGCGGATTGAAGGGGCATTACAGGATGGATTCCGTGTCTTTGGCTAAACCGTTGCATTATACTGTCAGTGTTAGGTAGCTTGTGTAACATGACCAAATAGACTCCCTGTCATCTTGCGTCAGTCATTCCACACAGTCAATACTGACCGTGTTGAAATCTCAACACTACTTTACCTGGTTTGTGACTCTGAACTGAATTGAAACGAAGTGGGTCGGTGTGTCTCCTTCATGCAATAATACTAATGATGCATTTGTTCGTTGCCAAGTTGTTCAGCCGATAATTACATTTCACAGCATCACCCCGTCCCCAATCTCAACGTCAAGCATGGAGGCCTTTGAAGACGAAAATCCATTCGCAGGGGATGAACTTCCATCCGAAACCTCTTCAAGCTCTAAAGTAGACTTGTCCGAATCACCTTCACCACCTCCCCACCCCTCACGTCAACTTTCCCCGACTTCACCAACTATGAATCGCCCCTTTCCTTCGCCTGGCTCTCATAGACACCCTCAGACCAACTTCAAAACTGATTTTTGTTGTCGGAGTGATCGTGTGTTGCACTCTGGAGAAGACGTTGATATCCTGGTATGTTCCCTCCCTCTGCTGCGCTTACTGGGCTCCGTGTGTAAATTTGGCTGCGTACATGTAGATCACCGATGCGCAGAAGAGTTCTGTCAATGCAACGTCACCTTATATCGCATATGTAATTCGGACTGGGGTGAGTTTTGCCTGTGCTCGCATGTTGTTCTTCCTCATCACGTCCCGCAGAATGCTGAGGCTCGTCATCGTTACTCGGACTTTGAATCTCTACGAGAAAGCCTGGTCAGGCTGTATCCCACCACAATCATCCCGCCCATACCATCTAAGCAAACGTTGGGGGACTACGCAGTCAAACAGGCAAAGGCAAGGGAAGATGTAGCTATGATCTCGCGAAGAAAGCGGATGCTACAAACATTCCTCAACCGGGTTGCACGTCACCCTATCTTATCTAACGAGCATGTTTTTCATCGCTTTTTGGACGGCGAAGTGTCATGGGTGTGTAGTTTATCGATGCCATGGTCGTTCTATGACTGATGTTTTCACCCCAAGACGGAGGTTTTAAATTCACCCCCACTTTCGCTGCTTCCCAAAAATATCTTGAAAGCACCCTCCCATAACCCGACCGACCAAAACGCGTCCCCAGCTTACTCCGCCCTTCCCAATCCGTCTGCCGCTCATCCATTACGCAATCCCGATCAACGTTTTCTAGATTCTGAAGCTTTCACACATAAATTCGCCAATCATGTCAGTGGCCCTATGGAGAAAGTAACCCGTCGAGTGGTAAAGCGATGGTCGGGTACGTAAACAAACCAGTTCGACGATTCGTGCAACCTGAATGACCTGCAAAAGATCACGCTCAGGATCATGCAGACCTTGGCGCGGCCTTGAATGGGTTCAGCCTTCATGAATCCGGGCCTCTTTCCGCAGCTATTGAAAGATCAGGGCAAGCCGTGGATGCCACCTATATCTCCACCGCAAAACTAGTAAGGAAATTTGAAAGACAATGACGAGAGACATTTGACTAAGATCGCTTGCCATCAGCTTCAGGAACTAGAGCAAAATTGGGCGGAGCCTTTGCACGAATATTCCCAATTTGCTTCGATCATCAAAAAATTGCTTGCATATCGTCATCAGAAACACGTCCAGTACGAAATGACGCAGGACGCTTTAGAGACGAAGCGTGAGCATCTTGAAGACCTCGAAAAGAGCGAGAAGGAAGCTCAAAGGCTCGACGCCGCTCTTAATCGGGGCAGATCCAACGTCAATGTGTCTAGCCCCCAATTGAGCGAAGCTGGTGAGGGGGGTAATGCGCAGTTAGCAAGTTCCGAGGGAAGCACTGCGGTTAGTGGGCGAGATCAGGCGTCCTCGCCGTCAACGTTTCTCCCTCCTCATCCAGGCCCGAACCCTGCCCGGCGCAGAACAAAAGCACCCGGGATGGGGCTCTTGAACGCCCTAAGCTACACGCTCCATGGAATGATGGATGTCGACCCAGAGACTGCTCGACGGAACGGCATCACGAAGACCCGGGAGACCATCTCACAGGTGAGAGTTGCAAAAAAAAAGGGAATCTGAGTGACCTGACATTTTCCCTTAGCTGGAAGATGCACTGCACCTATCTGCTCAAGACTTGAAGTACTCCAGTTCAACCATACAAGCCGACCTTGATAGATTTCAACGACAAAAGGTTGCTGATTTGCGAGAAATGGCACTTTCTATGGCTCGCAGTCATCGCGATTGGTGTAAAAAGGTGACAATATCTTCATGGATGTTCAGTTTGCCGCAATAAGCTGACTATGAAAACTCTAGAATCTCGAAGCCTGGGAAGAGGCTAAGAAGGAGATTGATAAAATACCCGACCACCCCAACAGTCTGGCGCCACCAGCACAAGATGCTGCCGGGCCTAAAGTTGGAACCCGGCGCGACTCGACGGTGACGGTTAACGGCCGCTGAAACACCATATGATCTGGGTAGACAGGTTATCGGGATGTAATCAATCTTTTTTTGCGTTGTTTTAGGACCCGGCCACATCTCAGAGGGGTTGATAATCATTCTCTGTCTGCATATTATTTGTTTTTCTACATTACGTACATACGCAAATACCATTGCTTCTTGGCTGTGAACCAACTCAATGGAAACAGTCGAAACTCCTACTCCATCGCTTGACGATGACTTTCAAGGAGTACAAGTCGTTTTGATTCTTTGTGGACTCATCGCATCGGGTAAAGTTCGTCGTCTTTCGCAGTTAGCATTCAGCAGTTTTAGAAGGGATTCATTGCTTTTTCCAGTCATCATTCGCGCAATGTCTTCAGGATCACTTCCCTCAGTTTCGACGATGCAATCAAGACGATTTGGGCGACAGGCGCCGAGTAGAGCATTTGGCCCGAGATTCCCTTCGAAGAGGACTCTCTGTGTGCGTGGATCGCACAAACTTTAATGCCTCGTGAGTGTTCCAAAATATGAACTTATCACACCTTAATTGTTCTCTGATAGACCGCTGATGCCTTTGCCCACACAGGCAGAGATCCTATTGGATCAATATCGCCCGCGAATTTCCTGGAACCTCGATCTGGGTTATTGTTTTCGACACTCCCTATGAGGTGCCACGTAATGCCCATCGTCGATTCGGAGATTTATTCTGATCGTATCATCCCCGCTAGATTTGTGCTGCTCGACTCAAAGAACGTACGCTCTAGTGATCTCAATGCTCGCATCGCATGCTCGTATGCTCATATGTTCATATCAGGAACATCACACCCCACGATCAAAGATCCAGAACAGGGATTGACAATACTTACGCGCTTCGCCGCTGACTTTGTCCCCCCTGTTGTTGACGAAGGCTATGACCGTATCATCTCCATAAAACCTTCCGATCACACGTCAGCCGTCTACTCACGGTCCGCAATTGTTGCCATTCTCCAGCGACTTCGCGAGTCTCCATCAGTGAGTTCTAGGCCGTTTCGCGGCTCTTCGCGTCAAGGAACGGTTTCTCCTCCCGGCGATCGGAACTGGATGATCCCTGACTTTCCCACGCGTGAAAGCCCCAACCCTTGGGAGACTCACAGAGCCTCCGATTCCAGTCGCAGTAACCATAAAACTCAATTGGGGAGCAGCCAGATAGTGGGGGTTTATGGGAATACTCTGGGCAAGACTAAAGAACCGGGAAACTGGGGTGAGGTTGCCCGATCCTTGGCAACCAGCAGTATCCCACCATTCCAAAAGGCGTCACGAGTGGACTCGGGCTTGCAAGGTACCGGTACATCTGAAGATCCCATTACGATCGATTAAAACGGTGGCCAAAAGCGATGGTGTCGAGCAAGGCGGCGTCCTTTCGCATAGCCCCGACTGACCCACGGCGTCAACGTAGAATGAGGATGACACACACATCTTGTAAGAATGAAACGAAAGGCAAAAGACAATAACGGCTATTTTGTCCTCGCAACCATAGGCCCTTGTTGTGATCGACGGAATGAAGCGGAGACCCTGTGTTCTGATGCTACGAATCTGATTTCTCCTTTTCCTGCATCTCTTTCGTTCGTTTGCCTGAGATTTTCGCGCTGAGCTGTTCACTCGTTTCGTCAGCAAACAAATGAAGTGACATTGTGCTCACACCTGACGTTACGGATATGGACAGCGGCACGTTCGACGCCAAAGTCTTTGCTGCGTTTATATTGCACGAGTGCATCCTCAAAGCGGCCCACTATGCAGGATCGTTAAAACACAAACGGGGTACATATGATGAGGAAACATACCAGCTTCGAGTACGGCTGCTAGGTTGAAGGCGATTTCAGGGTCCTCTGGGGACAGCGAAGAGGCAATGCTGATTTCAGACCAATCGTCAGAAGCATGGCGAATTGACATGAGGAAGACGTTACTTCAAGTGGTGTAATGCAAGGTCTGGCCGGGGTGCTGGGTCGACACGAAATAATTCAGTGTCGCTCTCAGAAACTAGTCTCACGAGATTCACCTGGGGAAATTATGTATGCACTCGCAAGGTCTGTCAATGACGCACTTAGTACTCCAGCTTTGACGTGAACAAGATGTGATATACTGGTGTGTGCATCAGGACTAGACGGCTGCAATGCAATTGAATCCTTCCACGCCGCAATCGCGTCATCAAATTCTTCTAAGGAGGGGTTCAGCATCCCTAGTCCGAACGACAGCACGTTCGGAGAAAATAGCGCACTCAGATGATAATGGGTTACGCCTAGATTGAATAGGGAACTCGCATTCCGTTTAATTTCGACGCTTCGCTTATACAGCTCTTTGGCAGCATGAACGTCACCCTCCTCCAACTTGGTGGTCCCTTGTTCTAAACAGCGAAGGGCTTCCACCTCCGCGGGGTCCGACGCGGTCGAATGGGGGGTGGTTGAAGTAGCCCATCCTAACATAATTGACAAGTCAGAGACATTTAGGTTAGATTGCGTTTCGTGAATCCTACGCCTCGAGGTTGATACACAAGATGCACCCAGAGTTCTGGAGTCGCGGTATAACCATTTGGGAATATGGAGGGTTGCGAGTGACCTGCAGCGAACGGACTGGCTCGGCAGGGTATATCCGCATTGATTTATGGCTACTAGGACCCCACGGGCTCGCCGCATGCTGAGAGCCATAATTGTTCTTTACAAAGGGCGAGTTGGGGAGGCTGAGGTCAGGTTTTGGAAATGTTACGGTATCTGATCACGTGTCTCACAACGTTTTTCAAAAAAAACATCGTCGGCACTTGCGCCTCAACAGCCACCAAAGCCTCCGCTAGTCGTCTTTTTATCTCTCATGGCCTCCTCAAGTACACAGAACTCTCAGCAGAACGATGGTTCTTCTCAAACTTCTGCTGATTATCTGCGCTCTGCAACCTTTTCGCGGTCGGATACACCCGCAACATCGTCTGACGCTGTCACAGCTTCTGACTTTTTAATGGCTGCATATGACCCGACGAAGCTCCATCCACTTGCTGAGCTGGGTGACAAACTGGATTACCTACTTCTGGATGATGAAAAGACAAACGAGCTTCCAGGAGCCGGCACGGCAATTCCTTCCAGGGGGTGGAGTGATGATTTGTGCTACGGAACGGGAACGATGTATCTCAGTGGTGCGTATGGATCTCTTTCAAATTACTGAATTTGTTAGTGAGGGTGTTCGCTTCGGGCCTCGTTTTCTCCCTGAATTCCTCTCTCACCTTATCTCGACATCTCGAGCAACCCATCTTTAGTCTCTCTATTGTTCTGGATTGTCACATGCTCACCCTGGTTTTTTTTTCAAGGTTTGGCCCTTGGCGGTGTATGGGGTGTGCGCGAAGGCGCTCGAAGACCACTTGCCGTGTCAAACACACGTCTACGGATCAACAGCGTTCTCAACTCTGTAACACGCAGAGGCACCTTTATTGGCAACTCCGCTGGTGTACTCGGTCCGTCTACGCCTTTTGTCTCTATTCATCTCGCTTCAAATTGAAATCAAACCTGTATTTAGCCCTTGTTTATAATGGAGTCAATTCCTCCATCGACGCCATGCGGGGAAAACATGATATTCTCGGAAGTATGGGGGCTGGTGCGCTGACAGGTCTTCTGTACAAATCGACAGGTATGGGCTTTACGTTTTATCCGATCTTGGGCCAATCTCATCTCCTGCGATCTTAAGCTGGGGTTAAACCAGCCATTGCGGCGGCAACCTTCATGTCAGGCATGGCCGGTCTGTGGAGTTTCGTGAAAAAGAGTGTTTGATGTAGGGCGTGGACTAGAAACTTTATCCGTCCCCTTCCTTTGGCTCCTACTCCTTGGCAAACCTGTGGGTATCTTCTTGCAAAGACGAAAATTGACACGAACGCTGACTGTCATTACTTTTGAAGAACTTAGTTCCCGTCCGTTTGGCGTAGTAATATGTCCCTGATATGGGGGCAATGATCTGACATACTTCCAGAACTTTAGATGATGTCGTTTGCCTCGTTCATATGGTATGAGGAATTGGACACCCCTAGACAAAAATTTATAAATGATCCCATCTCGCTCCATCGCTGCTGATTTCTGGTGAAAATCGATCCCGCATTGTGGACTGTCTCAGAACCTTTGCCTCCCGATGCCATCTCTTCCAATTGATACGTGTTGTCAGCAGTGCGCCCGCACCCAGGTACCCGAAACTCCGCCTGAACGGATTGCTGCAGGTCACCGAATTTCTATTCACAATTTACCTCGGCTGTCAACTCTTCGGGGGCATCCCCGTGGGTCGAAGGTTATTTAAAAATTCATGAGGTTTCCAGATGATTTCTTACGCCCTGAAACTTTCCACAACAGTCCACACGACTGTGCAAGTCCGCCAGTGCGGCCAGAGTTCCATGCGTGCGCACCATCCTGCCGAATAACGCAAAGTTGTGCTCGCAGCTACCAGCCGACTGCGCAGAACTTCAGACGAACCACTGGTCATCCTCACGACTCGGCGATGGCCTGGGAGCTTTCGCTACTGCACCAAGCAGTGGTCAATCATCACCGCGTTCCTCATTCCGATCACTCATATTTTCCTCAGACACTTCTACTTCCAGCCGAAGTCCTCCGTCCAGCCAAGCTTCGTTGACGGAATTCTCCCCTCAAACACCACAGTTTGTTCGGAGACACCCACATCCTCGAATTCAAGTGTCCTCGCTTTTGGCAGAGACAAACACGCGGTGAGCGCAGAGTGGAGCATTTGTCGCTTATCCCTTACTCGCCCCGCGTCAGAACATATCACTTAGAAGTTATCCAACACCCGCAAAAAACCGCGGAATTTGGTACCGCCAACCTTTCTCGTCTGCCTTTGACTCCACCTATAGTCGTACAATTGACTATCCGCGACCCATCCAATAATCCAGTGGTCCCGTAAGTCGGAATCGTGACAACGACCATTTTTCTAGCTCATCCCTATCTGTTCAATCAGAGAAGCTGAATTACCTTTCCTTATTGCTCATTTATCGTTATACACCGAAAATGGGGCGAACGCACTTGACATGGGCTCCTTCATGGGCCGCGGGAACTCCCCCCCACTTCTCTATGGTAACCTCGTATCTTCTCTGGATCAACTGGAAGATTTGCAAGGCAACATGGGACTATTTTTCTTGTTTCCGGACGTCAGTATCCGTTGGCGGGGCCGTTTTCAGCTCGGAATAACTTTGTTAAAAATATCTGGGTAAGATACTCCCCTGGCCGTTCCTGCCTGACGTTCTCATACCGATTACAGCGCGGATGGTTTTAGCATCGCGGATCATGGTACCGTTCTGACGGAGACGCGGACCCAGCCTTTCGAGGTCTTCCCTCAGAGCCTTTATACGGCAGTCCGTAAGCGAAGTCTTTTTGGGGGCCTGGGGTTCACGGCAAAGGACCATCTGCTCATTCTTTGCAGCACAGACACGTTTGACGCAATGCTTTCTTCGCCAAGGCGCCCGAATGCTGACGTTCATGCCACACTCCTCGTGATATTCAACAATAGAGGTCAAATCCTAAATAACTTATCATTCTGTCCTTAGACCAAGTTATTCCTATCATTCGTTCTTCCCAACAGCGCTGATACCCCGAGGAATACCCACTTCTATTTAAGTTGGCCAGTCCCCTAGATATGGTTTACTTCCGCCAGCGACTTTATACACAGACTCATTGAATCCGCGTTGTCTGCTCACCCTGGACATCGTGGCGTATATGATGATGATATTTTTGGACCTCCGCCACCTTCCACTGATGAAATTTAATGATCCCGACCCTTGTTCCCTCAACAGGTGTTTGTCACGCCTTTGTTATCACTGCTTTTGGCTTGCGTTGGAACAGGTATCCCTTATCGTGCTCTTCTGTCCTATTTGTAAGTGTAAGTGCATCAATCAGCGCAATGGCCTCAAGAAACACCTCACGACTGATGAGCACATTACTCTCGAGGTGATACTGATTTTATCCGATTTATCTGTTGATCTGATAATTTCTTGGGCCTGAAAATTCCCACCAGAATTCAGTATCAGCGTCGTACTCAGTCTCAAAGCTAGAGCCAAGTCTCCAATTACACGCGGATGAGCACGTTTTGATGCTATGTATATATGTCGTGTGCTCCCTTGCGCTCCTACGCCGTGCGGAGTCCGAGCGAACTGCCTCTTGCTGCGCGTGCATTCGACGGCCGGCTGCCGACTGCGGAATGCCGAGGCCGTTTGCCAAGCATGTGCAAATATCTCTCCACTTTTCTTGCCGTCTTCAAGACGACTCCGACGCATCCACAAAGCAGTTCTTTCACTCCTAATTTCTTCCTGACATGAGCGCCAACGATTACTATTCTCAACCTAAGCCTCAAGAAGGTTACGGTGGGCAACAGCAGTATTATCCTCCTCAAGGTGTGTGCATGCGTGGAAATTAATCTTCGACATTCACCATTCACCATTCGACAACCCCCGAACCTCTTCACAACATCAACTCATACACACTTATAGGCCCACCACCAGGTCAACAAGGGGGTTACTATCCACAGGTAGTCCCGCGTATGTGTGTACCACGCTTTGGACTCACGTTGCGTTGCGCAGGAACCACAACAAGCCTACCAACAAGGTGGTTATGGTGGTTATCAAGGCGGTCCTCCCCCCCAAGGGTATCCTCAACAAGGATATCAACCACACCCAGGGCCACAAACCGTATATGTGTACGTTGTGAGAACAAATTTTGAGCAGGCCAGCAGCTGACCAAGCGACCTTGCAGTCAACAACCTGCCCAGAAAGGCGGTGCAGCATCGACAGGCTGTATGGCTTGCTTAGCCGGTATCTGTCTCTGCTGCTGCGCTGAAGGTACGGAGACCACACTTTTTTTCCATGACAGTATTTTTCATGCGGTGTTTCGCAGAAATTTGCGACTGTATATTCTAAGTGGAATCACATTGAATGTGATGAGAGGGGCTGATGTGAGGAGGGCGTTGCTCCTATATCTATCCTATGGTACCTTCGCCATCTTCTCTTTTGGATTATGTATCTCTACACACTTCGCCTTTCTATCTCCCAATCCCACGGATTTCGATTTCGATACACTCTCAATCGGAATATCTGATACTCTACTTCAATGAGACCTTGCTATGTTAATTCTTTTCACGACACAAGCACGATATTCAGCTAGAGTAGTCTGCCAAGATTGCAACGCTCATCATGTTGGGTTAATCAGATTGACGGAGAGCATCTTATCCTGTTTGGGTGTGACATAAGGAATCGGACAACGCTGATTGGCTAGAATATTTTCCGATTCACTCCGTTCTGCGACGTGACGCGTGACCATACATCACTTCCTCCTTCCAAAAACTTGCGACGAAAATGCTCTCAAGGCTGTCCGCCAGAGCCTTCACAAGTCGAGCCACTGGTGCAACGCGCACGGCTTTTTTGCCCTCTGTCGCGCGCTCTAACTTGGTTCGTTTTTTTCCTTGAAAAACTCCACTCCGTTTAGTGTTGAGTTCAACATTACGACTAGGTCCGATTTGCCTCCTCAACATCTGCCGGTTCAAGCGCATTTGAGGTTTGCCATTACTTTTTCTGCCTGTCAGCGGTCGAATCTGACCAATATAGTCTTTCGCCAACTCTCGGGTTACTCTTGCTTCCCTCTCTTTGTTCACTGTGGGCACCGTCGGTTGGTACACCCACCTCTATGGCACTCTCCCGTTCCTCGGCGAAGTGCATGCCGACCATCTCAGCGACGCGGGTTTACACCCGACTGCCTATCCTTGGTCACACAAAGGCGTCTTAGATACATTTGACCACGCCAGGTCAGTTTTTCGTTCTTCAAAAACTCGGAGTTCAGCTGACCCTTTTTCAGTATTCGGAGGGGGTATCAAGTTTACCGCGAGGTCTGCGCCGCCTGCCACTCTCTTGACCGCATTGCTTGGCGCAACCTTGTTGGAGTGTCCCATACTGCCGACGAAGCGCGTGTCATGGCTGAGGAAGTCGAGTATCAAGATGGGCCGAACTCGGAAGGAGAAATGTTCCAACGTCCCGGAAAGCTGGCTGATTATATGCCTCCCCCGTACCCTAATGAAGAAGCTGCTCGTGCTGGAAACGCCGGCGCATTACCTCCGGACTTGAGTCTAATCGTCAAGGCTCGCCATGGTGGTGCCGTGAGTCCACGTTCCCAACAACTCTCCAAGCTCAACCTAACCTTATTCACAGGATTACATCTTCTCCTTGCTGACGGGTTACGTGGACCCCCCTGCTGGTGTAGAGATACGTGAAGGAATGAATTACAATCCTTACTTCCCGGGTGGGGCCATTTCTATGGCACGTGTGCTATTCGACGGACTGGTTGAGTATGACGATGGTATGCTTTCCACCCTCCCCCCCTAGGTTGTCCTGTTCTGACGTCGAGTGTTCAGGAACCCCTGCCACCACTTCTCAAATGGCGAAGGACGTTGTGACATTCTTGAGCTGGGCAGCCGAACCAGAACACGACGAAAGAAAGAAATATGGCATTAAAGCGGTCATTCTTTTCTCATCACTCATGTTGATCAGTCTCTACGTGAAGCGCTTCAAATGGGCCCCCATAAAGAACAGAAAGATCTGTAAGTTTCTTCTAGTCTTTGAACAAGAAAATTTGACAACTCATCATGCATTCAGTCTATAACCCGCCTGTAGATAAGACTCACTAGAACAGTCCATTTGTAGAAGAATTACTTGGGCGTGGAATAGGAGGATTGATTTTCGTGACAATCTACTTACATATTTAATCGAAAGTAGCTTGGTATCAAGCTCATTTCCTGCTCAAATTGGCAGGCTCTGAATTCGTATCATTTTCAAGGTGAACCGACCAGTTTCGCTTTCGGCTAGCGAATATACATAGTGGCTTGCCTCCGCAACTTTGCCGATTTTAAGCGCGAAGGGATTATGTAAACATTGCTTACTAATCTTTGTGGACGTCTTTGCCTCACTTGCCCACTCTGGGCTTGCTGTTGTCATCCCCTCTATCCCAACTCTCAACTCCCTTTTCTTCCATTAAAACCAACCAATGTCTAGCGAATCTTGGCCACCACAACTGAAGTGGGTTTACTTATCACCAGTCACTATCTTCGGGGCTGACCGATGTATGTTTTCTCAGAGACTGGGTCGCGAAGTGCCTGGGGCAAATGACAGACAGTAACAGAGTCGAAGCACAACAAGAGTTGAAACAGGTAATTTCTGACGCATTCAACGCCAATTCCCTTTGGACTACGGACTGGGCTGGTGTTGAGTTAAAGAGGTGAGTTTCACCACCCATCTTCTGCACTCACTTCCGACAGCCTCGATACCCCAGCCTACTTCCGAAGCCCGTCCCGGTGTTCAACATCTTGAAAAGAAAGAGGTAATGTTCCCAATCAAACACCATTCACACCTCTATCTCACAGCCAATCAGCAACGAGCACACGCCGGTAACAAAAAAGGCGAAGAAACACTCACAAAAGAACCTGTATGCACCGCCCATTGTGGACCCAAACGAGCAAGCAGCTCTCTCTCGACGAGCTCAACGTTTCCAACGTGAACACGAGATCGAAAGAAATAGATCTATACAGAATGGCGGTCAGAACTCTGGCAAGGCAAATTATCACAATGCTCATCTGTTCAATAATCGGGGCTCACGTTCCGACTCTCCTTTCACAAACCCCGATGATCCCGAGGCCGATCCAGTATGTTCCTCAGTTATTCGCTCCGTTGATCTCACTAATATGCCTCCAGAATGTTTTGGATTGGGATCGTCACACGATTGTCGGCACTTCTCAGGAAATCTTCAAAGATTATCTTCGTTTAACTACAGTCAATCCCCCTCTTCTTCTTGTCCAGGTTGCGTTACTTATCATCCATAGGAACCCAAACCGGAGCACATTCGCCCATATGCCGTGCTTCAACAAACACTTCTTGCGTTGAAGAAACGCTGGAAGGAAAAATGCGCATATAACTGGATCTGTTCCCAGTTCAAGAGCCTACGACAAGATCTCACAGTATGCGCGTCTTCGTAATTGTTTCTTCTTCAAGGCTGACAACCTCTCAGGTCCAAAGAATCAAAAACGAGTTTACCGTAGAAGTGTACGAGATCCACGCACGAATGGCTTTGGAAAGTGTACGTCAAACACACACGGTGTAAATACGACACTTCACTCATGTCCCACAGGGTGACATGGTTGAGTACAACCAGTGTCAAGCCACGCTCAAGACCCTTTATGAGCTCGGGATACCGGGCAAAGTGGAGGAGTTTACCGCTTATCACATCTTGATGCTTTTACATGGCAAAAATCGAACTGGTGGGTTGCTTCCTCCACTTCCATTGTAAAACCATTGACAAGCTCTGTCAAAAGGTTTAAATCTATATGTAGGTCAACTAACTCCGAAACAGAAAGGCGACCCAGCCGTGGCACATGCTCTCGCCGTGCAGCGGGCCTTGGCAATGGGCAATTATCATTCGCTGTTTGAGTCCTATCTGGCGGCACCAAACATGGGCGCATACATCATGGATCACTTCATCGACCGCGAGCGAGCGAAGGCTCTCATGGTGATTACAAAAGCGTCAGTCTTTTGCCAATTATTGAGACCATCATTGACCCCATCGTTTTTAGCTATAAGACTATACCACTCTCATTTATACGGGATGAGCTGGCTTTTGATTCACTAGATCTGGCTCGATCGTTTTTGGCGGATCATTCGGCCGCCTTCTTCACAGATCCACGCAGTCCCGACACAGCTAAAATTCTCGACTGTAAACCCGCCAACCCTCGACTCGCCCAGGCTTTTGAGGAGAAGTATCGCAAGGTGTTAATTAAGGGGGCAATATGACCATTTATTGGCCCAATATCGGTATCGTCGCTCGCCGTCTTCGGATCCTTCTTCGTTCTCCCACTTTCTGCTCTTCTCGCACCGGTGTATGACTTACAAACGTCTGGTTCGAGGCCGCCGGTCATTCAAGTATATCTATCATGGGCAGCCGACTCTCTGGAAGCAAGTTTTCATGGAACTAACCTTCTCCCGCTCACCTCCAAGCCATGTTTTCCTTGAGCACGGTGTTTATATCGGGAGGTCTGGAGTAGCTGGTGTGAGGATGGTTATACAATTAAATCTACTGTGTATATTATAATACCAATGAAGTGTTAAACTATCAGTCCCTCATTCTCGCGGGAACAAATCTGCGTATGACGACCTCACGAACGGTATATTGGTGCAGACAAGCAGGAGATTGCAACGACTGATCCGAAAGTCGTGAGCGAGCTGGAATCGTGACATATGCCAACACCAGCGTCTACTTTGGTGTGAGACCTGGATCTAGTGTGGAATGGATAGGTCGACGCACCTTCTGCACTTGCGAGTTGACGCGGTTGAGCGTACTCATCCAAGACCAAGAAAAGGGCGAGGTGCTGTCGTTCTCGTACGAAGAACCAACGGAATCATTTGGATCCTCATAAGTAGGGCAAATGACAACCGCAAACCTGGAGGACATCGGAAGTTGAGGGACGGGAACTGCCTGAGGAATTGCATCACCTACTCGGCATGGGAGAAGACTGGTCCTCGTCTGTAGAGAAGATAGTCGACGCAGAACTTGATGCCGCCTTTCACAACCCAACCAAGTGAACGGAAGTGATGGTATGCGACATAATGTATCAGGAAAGGGTTGTCCGGTCGAAGTTTGGGTTTGGGTAAGGACGGTATTGGGGGTTGGAGATGAGCCCATTGAAATTCGAGCCATATTTGTTTCAACGCCAGCGGTCCCTTTCAGTGGCAAGGTAAGTTTGCGTGAGTGGGGAGCGGTGGTGAGTTCTTACTTGAGAAGAAGTTAGAACTGTCAGGCAGTCTAGGTTCCAAAGGAGGAAAAACGCTTCTTGGAGAGTCAGCTGGAGATGTTCGACATCTTCCAACTCTTCTTCTTCTTCCTGTTCCTCTACTTCGACCGTGTCTTCAGTAGAACCTTCTACAAGACCGGACACGTCTGCTGGACGAGGGGCAGGTCGCCAAGTAGCAGCAGAGGGTATAGCAGGACCCGAAAGCGCGGGTCGAATCACACGACCTTCGGTCGCAAATATCGCTTCTGCCTCTGCTGCGACTGCTGCAATGGCCTTCGCCCGATCAAGTTTGAATTGCTTTCGCTCTGCTCTCCGTTTCGCAGTGATCTCTTCAGATGTCATTTCTGGGAGGAAAAGAGCCTTCAGTTTAGATCAGTGAAGGAAACAATGAAAAGTGTGCCCACGTTGTCCGCCAGCCTTTCGGTTGTTGATTTGTCTGGTCAACCAACTTGGCTCGCTCCGTGAGAGATCACCCTTGCCGAAAAAACCTCGGTGCCAGAGCAGCATGGCATGTTCACGATTTGTGACCCAGACCGATCGAGTCAAGGCATCAAAATGGCCTTCGCAGTGTGGGTTGAATATATCCGTTCGTGAAATCCCAAGTAGACCAAGAAGAGACCGAAATGTGCTTGGAGGCGGTTCGGATAGTAGCAGTGGGAGAGGATTCGCGTAGATTTTGTTGTTTTCGTCACGTCTATTACCTCCTTTTCCGGTGTTTCTTGGGCGTGGTGTGGTGGTGGTGGCAGCCATTGTCTGTGGTTGCAGGAGTGTGTGCAAACGTAAAGAAATAAATCGCGATGACTCTTGATTGATCTGGGAACATACATGCATCACAACCCCAAATAGTACTCCGACTGCAACGACCAATTGAACCTCTTACGCGACCAGTTCACTTCCAACCATTAATTTGCCATGTCAGATAAAAGAAGAGCGGAGATCGAAGCCAAACGCCTCAAACTCGCAGAACTCAGAAAAGCTAGAGTAGACAGACAAAAGGCAGACACCGAACGACGGGCCGCTGAGGTATGTTCTGTCGTTAGCCTATAGCTTTGAACGCCAGCGCAACTGAAAGTTGTTTTTAAGGCTTCAGGCCCACCCCCAGCGCGTCGAGACGTTGATGATTTAGTTCACGCTCTCGTCGGCGGAGGTTCTCGCAGTGGTCTGGACAGTGGGGACCTCACCCCCGCGTCGTCGATACCTGGCACGCCGACACTCGGTCACAACATAGCACTTCCGGGGCCTTCAGCACTTTCCAACTCTGGAAGAGTAAGTCGGCAAAGTGATGCTGCTTCTGATCGTGGCATAGCGAGCAATCTTGCACGGTCGACAAGCTCTGCCACTGATCATGTTATTGAGAGGTATGTTGCCTATCCGTTTTTCAACGTTTTCCTTTTTTTCCCACTAATGATGATGCTAGGACGATGTCACCTCGTTCATTGCCAGATCTGGTTGATGTTGAGCAAGAGCTTTTTGAGTTCCCTCAGAAGGTGTGTATCTTGGGGTCTGCCAGTAGCTGCCCCCCGATTAATCGAGGTCCAGGAACGAGTGAGCTATAACAAGGAAGTTCAAACCACTGCCATCGAGACGGAAAGCTCGCGGGAACAAGAGGAGGAGCAATGGCAACGCGTATACAAGGAACGAGACGCCGAAGCAGATCGTATTGCACGGGATAAAGAGTTGGAAGAAGAATCTGTACAACTAGAACTAGAAATCGAGCAGGAGATTAAAGGTGCGTTCTTTGTTGTATTCCTTCTTGCGAGCAGAGGCTGGACTGTCATTAGAATTATCGGAGGAGGAAAGGGCCAGCATCCTCTCTGCACCAGAGTTTTTGGAATTTGTAGAGCAGTCGTCCAAGATAGTGCAACGCGCGCTTAACGATGGATACGACTACATTCGGGATTATTCAATAGGCGCAGACGCTGGAGGGTGAGCCAGAAATCTCCATTTGCACGTTTTCCGTCTAAGAGTTTGTACAGCGACGTATCAGAAGGAAAGCGCGTCAAGCGCGTTTGCGAATTTTGGGATGAGAGATATGGAAAGAACAGGTCAATTACTGATGTAGACTGGTCGCCAAAGGTGCGATAATGGTGTTGCTTTTCGTGCTTTCAACATGCTGACAACACCAGTACCCCGAACTGAGCGTTGCATCATACAACAAGAATCCTGCTGCTCTCAACGAACCAGACGGGATTGTGGCGGTCTGGAATCTTCACTTGTTGGAGCGTCCCGAATACGTTTTCCATTCCCAGGTAAATTCCTTCGTCGCTGATCCTCAAAATGCTGATACCTCCCAGTCAGATGTGTTGTCTGTGACTTTCTCTCCTTTCCACTCAAATTTGGTTTTCGGAGGCACATACTCAGGGCAAATACTACTTTGGGATACCCGATCAAAGCACCTTCCTGTGCTGAAAACGCCATTGAGTGCTGCTGGTCACACCCATCCTGTCTACGCGATGCAAATGGTTGGTACTCAAAACGCGCATAACCTCATCACAAGTAGCACCGACGGGACCGTTTGCAGTTGGCTCGTTGACATGTTAGCTCAACCACAGGTAAGATACCCTGCCTGTGCAGTCTTTTGAAGACTTAAGACGCCTGCAGGAAACTCTCGAACTTGTACATGCAGGGCACAACAAGACGGGCGAGGTGGCTATCACCACACTCGATTTCCCAGATAACGAGACCACGACCTTCTGGGTCGGAACAGAGGAGGGGAACGTATATCAAGCGAACCGATACGACAGGGCTGGCGCGAAAGCCGGATTGAACCAATACGACGTTTACAAAGGGCATTCTGGCCCAGTAATGGGACTCCATTTCCATCCCCTGGTTGGGCCTGTTGACTTTTCGGACCTTTTCCTGACCAGTTCTGTGGATTGGACTGTGAAATTGTGGAGATCCAAGTCTTTGGCAAAACCTTCCACTACGCCGAACAATGTCGCACCCCTTTACTCGTTCCAAGAAGCGGACGACTACGTTTACGACGTGAAATGGCATCCTGCTCACCCGGCTCTGTTCGGCACCGTAGATGGTTCAGGAAGATTTGAACTATGGAACTTGAATACGGACACAGAGGTGCGTCAGCCGGCCTTCCCTCCCTCCCTGTTCCCTCGCTTTTTTTTGACAGATGCCTACTTCAGGTTCCTGTTGTTTCCACCAACGTGGGGACGGGTCGGGCGATTAATAAATTGCAGTGGGACCGCAAGGATGGCCGACGTGCTGCTCTCGGTGGCAGTGACGGTCGTTTGTACATCTACGACATTGGTGATCTAGCGCTACCAAGGGAGTCGGAATGGACAGATCTACAAAAAACGATTTCGGGAATTGTAGGTGGTGGACAGGCTAATGGCCTTGCCGAAGGGGAGCCAACGAAAATAACGGCTGGCAGGTGAGGTGCTTCAACCAGGAGGAGGTGGGGGAGGTGCTCCCAGGGCTTTATATTTAGCGAACCCGTAATATATCCCTCCCTCGTATTGTGGATTTAGGACTCGGGCATACCAGGGATGGGAAATGTTTTGTGATTGGCGTTGAGCTATTTTTTTTCGTGGCGTCTTATTTTTACACGCGAGTGGACAGAGAGTCATGCATTACAAGCCACGACGCGAAAGTACATGAATATGCTACGCATGCGCAAAGGATATATGTGCATTGACGTGGTCGCTGCCAGAGCCCCGGTGATCGGAAGATGACGGGTTTTCCCCGGATGACGAGCGAGCAACGGCTCAACGCGCCGATAGGGACGCACTCCAAATCATATAAACAACACCGCACCCCTGTCGATTGGATGCACCTCTTCGACCACATTCACCCTCGCAACCTGTCCGCCTTTTTCCATGACCAGACAGGTTAGTTTTCAAACGCCTTGCTTAACCATGGTTCACTCAACAGAACTCGGTCTGCGCTAACAGCCCGCTCACAAGTGAGTTTATCCGAGTCGTGATCGTCGCTGGCCGCTTACCAGGATTCTTTTCAGACTTCTCGCGTGAGAACAATACCCCATTATCTCTCTCTTCGTCGTCGTGAACGCTGCTCTTTTTCAGCATCCCAGGGCCAGTGGAGGTGACGGATGAAGTGAGTGTTCTGCGGCCGCACCATTTTCGACGACTGAGGCCAGGCTCTTAGGTGCTACAAGCTATTAGCCAACCACCCGTCTCCCACGTTTCCCCCCAATTCGTGACGATCTTTCAAGAATGTTTGCAAATGACACGGTACCGATGCCACGCGTACTACCGACGTGGATTACGATCTCATGACGGTTTACAGGAAGGTTCTATTCACTACTGCTGGCCAGCCATTCATCATCAGTGGTAGTGGAACTCTAGGTTGGGACCAGGTTAGTGAATGGGTGGGCTGCCAAGCGATCATCTCGTCAGACTTCAATTGCACAGGTGGCAGCCAACCTCGTCGAGCCAGGCGAAAGCGTCCTCGTCCTCAACACCGGATACTTCGGGAATGGGTTCCGAGACTGGTTAGTGGGAAAAGTTGGCGACCAATTTTGTCAATTTCCCTCATCACCACCTCTTGCAACAACAGCCTTCAAACATACGGCGCGAAAGTGGACGAGCTCAAGTCAGAGTTTGGAAAAACTGTTTGTCTCAACGCAATAGAAGCATCGCTGAAGAAAAAAGCCTACAAGGCCATCACAATAACGCATGTGGACACGTCGACGGGTTCGTTGTATTTATATCCGCCACGATGTGATTTACCCAATCTCTTTAGGCGTTTTGTCGGACGCAATGGCCATTGCTAAACTTGTCCGCCGGGTTTCACCCAACACACTGGTAAAACCTGTTCTTTTGTTCGGGGTGGAAGGCCGATAGGTTGACAACATATTTGTCAGGTGTGTTTGGATGGCGTCTGTTCTGTGGCAAGCGAAGAGATTCGGATGGACGCGTGGGATATCGACGTTGTTTTGACTGCCAGTCAGAAGGGGCTTGGCACACCCCCCGGCCTCAGTATTCTCGTTGCGAGCCCGAGAGCCTTGAAAGTAAGAACACACTCTCTCATGCGACGAAACTGCTGTTGACCGTTCACAATTGTCACTAGGTATACACCACTCGTGTAACCCCTATAACCTCATACTACGCCAGCTGGAAAAAGTGAGGGGCATTATTTGTGTTCTTTTGAAACCCAAGAGATTAACCGGCTTCGCGAAGATGGCTCCCAATAATGACTGCTTATGATAATGGGAAACCTGCATATTTCGCAACGCCACCTGTCAACCTCGTCCTCGCTTACCATGCCTCCCTTCGCCAAATCACCGGCTCCTCTATATCCCTCGAAGAACGATTTCTGATCCATAAGAAGGTCAGTCAGCGGATAAAGGCGATCGCGGATCAGTTGGGCTTCAAACAGCTCGCACGAGAGCCGGCTCAAGCTGCAAATGGAATGACTGCTGTACGTTGCGAAGCTGAACTATAAATATCACGCTGACGGGGAATGGCTCTTCTTTGAAGCTGTTCACTCCTGAGGGCGTTTCGGCATCAGAGCTGTTGCCACGGCTCTCTGGGAAAGGAGTCGTTGCCGCAGGTGGCTTATTGGCAGATATCAAAGGTGTGTAGTAGTTCCATTTGTTCTCATTGGACGTTAGCTGATCAGTTCCAAGATAAATATATCCGGATCGGGTCCGTCAGCTCTCAGTGGTGCTCTAGGGAATGTACTAACGCTTCAAGCACAGACACATGGGCACAACTGTTGTGGATGCGAAAAGGAAGGATATTGACATCATCACGACGTCGCTCCAAGCATCCGTGGCAGAAATCAAGGAAGAGAAAGCGCGAGAACGATCTCATCACGGAGGTGGATTGTCGTCTCAAAGCGTGAGCGCCTCTCCAGCGTTTATGGCCGCCAGCATACGTGAGTAGCGGTTTGCGCACGCGACAGGAGTAGAATAGATCTCGGATCAGGTGTAGTGTGTCGAAGTAACCCCAGCTTGAAGGAGAGAACTATTTCGGAATGCCGACTCCGTGGATGTTCCGCGTAACCGATTTAAGATAAGATCCATCACGCATGTTTAGCAGTTGTGAAATTAAGGAGATGTCGGACACCCGCAACATACGGGATGTAAAGTTTGGCGCATGGATGAACAGAGCACGCGAGCCTGAAGGTGAACGCGGCAAGGGGACTTAGAGAGGGAAAAGACTTTTCCGTGCCTTTTCGGCGTCCCGAAGTACGGAAGATGCACCAACGCGGGAGCTCAGAGTACTCACCACATTGCGATCCTTTAGCCAGAGCCTGTTTTGTGCTGTTATGCTCCCTATATCTATCCCTTTTACATCTCTCTTCTCATCTTTCAGAACTGCTGCACGCCCCGCTTTCAGATTTCGCAATTTTAACACCTCTTTTTACAGACGCAACATGACAACACGCGATGAATTCAAGCAGGTAAGTAGTCTGACTCGTTGCGACTTGCATTTAGCGTTTACACCACCTGTACCAGGGATCCCATCGGTAAGACTGTGACTTTATACAGAACAGAAAGTGGGGACTGATATCTTTTCTGCTCAACAGTCTACTTGTGTGAGCTACCCTCGCGATTTCAATTCAATTTGAACCACTCACGGTTCACCACCTTCAGCATTCCCGGTCCAATTGAGATCGCCGACGAAGTCAGTTTAGCATTCGCCACGCAAAACGTGGTTCCTTGTTGACCAAGTGTCTGCGTTGTACCAGGTGTTATTCGCCAATGCACATCCCTCCATGTCCCATGTATCTCCCGATTTCATCCCTGTCTTTGGCGACTGTATACGTATGACGCGGTGCGCACCAGCTAGCCACATCCCTTACTCTACTCGTTCTTATTGGGTATTCCAGTGAGGTGCTCTTCACAAAGGACGCGCAACCGTTTCTGATCAGCGGAAGCGGAACGCTGGGTTGGGACCAGGTCGCTGCCAATCTCGTGGAACCAGGAGAAAACGCGTTGGTTCTCCACAGCGGGTATTTCGGAGATAGCTTCGCGGATTGGTGAGTAACATTTTACGTTGTTGTATCGATGGAAGGCTTGCTTCTGACTGTTGGTAGCCTGGAAACATATGGAGCCAAGGTCGATCAGATCAAGGCTCCCGTTGGGGCTGCTGTCGGTCAAAGTGAAATCGAGAAAGCGTTGCAAACGAAAAAATACAAGATTGTAACGGTCACTCATGTCGACACCTCGACCGGTGAGCGACATGACATGCGACATAATCTCGCCAGACTTACTTCTCATCAAAGGTGTACTGTCTGATATCAAATCTTTGGCCAAGACAGTCCGTAAGGTGTCACCGAGTACCCTGGTACGGCGTCAATACGTCCTTTCCTCAACCCACTTTCGTTGGACTGACCTTGTCGGCAGGTTGTAGTTGACGGAGTTTGTTCCGTTGCTAGTGAAGAAATCAGAATGGACGCATGGGGGATCGACGTCGTGCTGACGGCTGGTCAGAAGGGACTAGGAATTCCAGCTGGGCTGAGCATTCTGATTGCTAGCCAGAAGGCCATTAAGGTGTGTCTATCCCCCACTCTTGGCAAACCAAATTTTTCAATCTCTCTCAAGGTGTTCGAATCTCGTACGACACCAGTAACGTCGTATTATGGAAGTTGGAAAAAGTTTGTATCTTCAATCTCCCGCCATGCTACTCACAAAAGATTCATGTTTTAACCTTTTTTTTCTTCCCGTTTTGAAAGATGGCTGCCAATCATGAAAGCGTACGAAAGCGGGAGTGCTGCCTACTTCGCCACACCACCCGTCAACCTCATCTACGCTTTTCATGAGTCGCTGCATCAAATCACGCGTGGTCCTGCATCTCTTGAGGAGCGCTTCCGACTACACAAAGAGGCCAGCCAGCGCGTGAAAGACGCCGCAAGCGAGTTGGGTCTTAAGCAAGTACCAGTCAGTCCCACATTCGCTGCGAACGGAATGTCTGCGGTATGTTGTGCTCCCACTTCTACTGCCGAATGACGTACCTTAGACGTCTTTGAACAGTTGTATTTCCCGGATGGCGTTGGTGCTGCTGATCTCCTTCCGCGACTTGCAAAACTAGGCGTCGTAGTTGCCGGTGGCTTGCATGCTGCTATCAAAGGTAGCTATCGCTTTTTGGGGTTTTACCCCCTTGTCCGTTTCCTCAACAGTGACTGACCAAATCTCCCTTGCAGACAAATACTTCAGAATCGGGTACGTTGGGGGTTGATCTCGTCTCTCGTTTACCATTTGTCGTTGAACTTTTTTTTTCTGTCTTGTTTCCCTTCTAGTCATATGGGCATCACCGCGGTGAATTCAAAGCGAGGAGATGTGGATACCATTATCATTTCGTTGAAACAAGCGCTGACGGAAGCAAGGCAAAAATGATATCATATTTTGTACATCCTACCTCTTCAACATGTACCTACGATAACGAGTTTTGTTTTTTCCTTTTCTATCTCGGCGTGTTGTTTGCGCGCTGCAGTTGAAATCGAAGAATTTGGGTGGTCTACGCCCCCCCTCCAAAAAAAAAAAAAAACAAGCGCCTTTATGTTCTCGAAACCTTTTTTGAGCCTTGTTTTGTTCGTTGTCTACAATCAGCGAGAGTCGATGGCGAGGTTCGCAGCTTCTCTCTCCCGAAATTTCGATAACGAGATCATACTAGCGCGATGCCCGTATTCTTCACGCTTTCGATCTTCCTAAATACAACTCCAGTTCACGAAGAGACATTCACGATGAGGCAAAGGATCTCAGCCAGAAGTTGAAATGACCGCCGGTCTTCCCCTCAAAAACCCCATTTTCCAGACCTTAACAACTTTGTTTTTCTTGTGGTTCACTCCATTATCATTTGGCTTCCTTCCCCTTCCACAAAAGTTTTACATGAAGTGTCAAAAGGTTTTTTGAAAAAAAAAAACCCCCGAAAAAAAGAAAGCAAAAGAAGGGAAAAAAAAACCCAAATCCAAATCTAAATCCAAAAGAACTGTTATGATTGATATACCGGAACGAGAACGACAAAAGATGAGAGCTGTAGTGTATGAATAGATAGAGAGAAAGGGAGACGGAAGAGTGGGGGGGAGCGATGTGTTACAGAAAAAAAGAAAAGTAAAAAGTTTGAGAAGGAGCGAGTGAAATAGGGAAGGAGGGTATTTGAGCATTATCATTTGAGGCTGTGGCTTTGTATTCCGGGCGAAACGACGGAATAACGCATCGGTTTTTTGGGGAAAAAAGTGGAGGAAGGGCAGGGAGCGACAGAGACAGAGAGCGTGAGGGGAGAACCTCGTAAAACAAGTAAACGAAGGAAGAGAACCTAAGGAGTGTTGCGTGTTTGTAAACAGAAAAACAAAGTGATACCAGAAGAAAGGGAAACCATAAATCGTCCACATTAGTGTCATGACGAACGTGAAGATAAAAGGCAGGATAGGTGAAAGCCCTAGATGAGCGACGCCGTGTTCTGCTGCTGTTGACCAGTCGGGTTGAAACTCGACCCAAAAGGACCTCCTGCCCCACCACCGACTCCACCAAACAAGCTCATTCCGTTAGGAGCATTGTTGGTGTTGTTGTTGACCATCGTGGTCGTGGTCGTCCCAAACAAACTGGCCCCATTGGTATTCCCGAGTCCAAACGCACCACTACTTCCCATGCCGCTCTGTGAGAAAGCCGATGAACCACCACCGGGGAATCCAGTCATCGACATGGAGCTCAAGCCGTTCACGTTACTTGGCATGGGCGGCATCATAGGGGTGCCAACACTCGAGGCCCTGAACGGGTTGGCAGCGCCCCCTCCCGTCATTTGAGGGCGCAGGCCTACGCCCAAAGTAGAACCAGTGGGTTTCGCAGAGAAATTCGGGGTAGTACCAAATGCACCCATCGAGACGGATTGCGGTTGTTGTGGTTGAGCACCAGTAGCGTTTCCTCGAACACCCAAACCAAGGGTAGGATACTGCCCAGAACCAAGAGTGCTACCAGCGGAGGTGGGAGAGGTTGGCGAACCTATGTTACTGCCGCCGTTGTTGTTGAGTGTTGTGGTGGAAGGAGATGCTGAAGGAATGGCGGGCAAGGATTCCATTAGTGAGGCTCCAAACGATGAGGACGGCACGAAAGCTTTCAAGCCACCGAATCCTGTCATTTGTGGTTTAACGGATGGGGCAGATGACATTGTTGTCGCTCCCGTCTGCTGAGTTGAAAGCGAAGAGGAGAAACCGGAGTCGGAGAAAAACGAGCCAGTACTTGTAGTTGCAGTATTTTGCGGGTTGACTTGGCTTCCACCAATGCCATTGGTAGTCGAAGAAAAGCTAGAGAAGTTCGGTTTGGATGAAGATCCAGGAGAGCTCTTGTTTCCACTAGAGGTAAACGAAGAAGCCACGCTGGAGATATCCGTTCCGCCAGGTGAGAGCGCGCTGGATCCGAACCCGAACCCTGAATTGTTGAAAGCCCCAGTCTGCTGCTGCTGCTGCTGCTGCTGTTGCAAGTTCTGTTGTTGCTGACCGTTCTGATTCCCGTGGTTGGCTCCACCCATTGCAATTTCCATTAGCGTCGGTTGTTTTGGAACAGGGGGAACAGCGGTTGGCACGGGCCCAAAGGGGTTCCTCGTTCCCGTCATTTGTGGTTTCAGTGACTGATTCGCTGTCTGCCCAGATGCTGATGCAAAAGATGTCAGGGGCGTGGAAGCTGGACGAGGAGGTACGTTCTGTGTTTGTGAGGCATTTCCGGATACGGGCGAAAAAGCGGAAAACGAGGGCGTCACAGCGCTTCGAGGGGCGAATGGAGAGTTGGATGTGGGTGACGACACCGCATTGGTTGGACTTCCTGCACCACTGAATAGTGCCATTCCGGTGGTTTGAGGGAACATCATACTTTGGCGGAAAGGGTTTGCACCCGTGTTCTGTGGTTGAAGGAATGGGGCTTGTGAGACTTGTTGCTGTTGAGGTGGTGATTGATTCGGCAAGAAGCCAGTGGCTTGCGCAGGGAGGAATGAAGAGAATGGGCGGTGTCCAGGGGTTGTCGCTTGAGGTTGTAGACCAAAGGGATTTGGAGGAGCCTGCCGTGGCATTGCAGTCTGTTGTGGTATTAGGAATCCAGTCGGTTGAGTAGCTATCTGTGGAAGCTGCTGATTCATAAAAGGTTGACCAGTCGCCATTTGGTTCTGTAGGAATGGGTTGGGCGGAGCTTGTACTTGTACTTGAAATTGTTGTGCCATAAAGGCTGCATTGGAACTGAGGAGCCTTCAGCATCGATAAGCAAGGTTTTCCGGTGAGAGCTTACGCGTTTCCTGAAGGAGTAGGCCGCTCCTCCTCGATGGCAGCGAAGAAGTCCGACACCTGGTTGTTCCCATCTGGCTTGGGGTTGCTCTTGACACTCGATGAAGAGCCAGCGACGGCCGATTGAAGTGTTGGGACCTCAGGTATTGCTACATGTCACGTTCACAAATGCACTCGCATACTGGGAAGCAGGACGTACGTGTGCTTGACTTAGTTTTGGGACTGGCCTTCTTCGGGTTATCGACGACCTGTTTTGACTTTTTGTACTCTAAACGATTCTGTTCAAAATTGGGGTCCTCGAGATACTCTTGCAGTTTATCTGCGAGAGAGACTGGTGCCTTATTTTGAAAGTTAGGCTTCGAAAGATGAGGCGTAGAGGGGGCTACTTACGTGTCGAAGGTTTGGAATAGGTACGTTAAGCAGGTTTTGAAGCTTTTTGGCCACATTGAGAAACTCAACGACACGTTCGGTCTGCTTGCAAAACCGTTGGTAGATAACGAGAGCTTGTTTGGCATCAACGTGGGACATCTCGAAGTAGTGCTCTAGGTGAAATGAGAATTTGAGTGGGGAGTCTGTGAAGCGGACGCACCGAGCACATTGATGACACCTTCGTTTCCGGCTTGGAACAGGATCAAAAGATCCTTGACCAACATCCTCAGCGCTGTAGTTGTTAATTCGTCCTCCAGGTCATCCAAGTAGAACTGGTTGGGAGCTGTCAACTCCACATCTGCGTTCGACGATGGCATTACGACGCACTCTGCATTCTACAAGGGTGTCGATCATTCGATGAACCGCCTTGGTCTCCCTCAAGAGCCCCTTTTCAACAGTCATGACCCTAAGTTTTCTTCCCGAAATGGTCTTGCTCCTGGATGGAGCTAAAGAAGCCTCGTTCTTCTTCGGAGGTTTGTGGCGGTAGACCTCCTCTTCGATCGACATAGAGTTCCGCATGTCTCGGTTCGACTCGGACTGAACGCGGACTGCATCGTGCTTAAGGTCGCCATATGCGCGTATGCGGGAGTCGAGATAGGCCGCGTAGTTTTGAAGATTTTGAGGTGCGGTGTACCCTGGTTAGGCGATGCAAGGAAAGGTGATGAGTAATTGTATAGATGGAATGTAAGGGCATGCTACCTTCCCAATTTCCATTTGAAACGTTGTGGAGGCGTAAAACATCAGAGGATGAGAGGTAAGTGAGGACGTTGTCCGTTGCGCCGTTACGAATCATGGTGTGGAGAACGATGAGTGCTTTGAATACGACCTAGGAGGAGTTACTTATTAGTGGTAGAGGGGGATGAGTTATAGGACATACGACTGCATTTGGTTCACGAAAACGGGGAGAAAGAGCTTTGCAAACATCATGAACTGCGCCGTCCTCTGACCAAGTTGCAGCGATGATGGGTTCGAGGTACTTTGATGAGATTGAGTGATTTAAAATTGAGAAAAAGGAGAGAGTTTTAGACCTTTGACTTTGGAGGAGCAGCTTTCGGTTTGCATGCCAGCTTTACGACTTTGTCGAAGCTGGACATGATAATTTGAAGGAAAAGCAATAGAACGGCGCCAGCGATGGAACTGAAGAGTCGAAGGCGGTTGTGATTTCAAACTCAGTTAATACTAGGGGTCGGCGGTTGCCTCCCGAACACCTTGCTCCCTCGGCGAATGCCGGGACGGTAGACATGTTTCGCACTGAACGTGGGCAATGATATTTCACTGCGACTTTGTCTCGATTAAGTGCACCTTGTGGTAGAATATATATAATGCGAGGGCGATCCACGACGCTCCGTTCACGCACTTTCTTATAGCCAACCATGTCTGTCCAGGGACTGTCCTTCCGATCTATGGGCCAGGTCGAAGGTCATCTCGTTGAAGTCGAGCTAGCAGTACCCATATCAACCATCTCAGGAGGCACTCATATCCGACACCTGACACCATATCCTTGGGTTATCGCAATGGATGACCTGATAGCTAACAGCCGACGGGCTCGGGCTAAGCGACGCCGAATATCCCTTGATAGTTCCAGGGATCTGCACGTGTTCAGCGATGGAACAGATGAACGGGAAAGATGCGCCAGGGTGGGTACAGCTATCGCGTTGACCTCTCACTGACGAACTGACTCGTTTGCAACAGAACATGGTCAGAGGTTGGCGTGGAGACATACTGGTGGTTCTCGCCACCAAGGGTGGCTTGTGTCTCAATATAACCTGTGCTGCTCTTGACCAAGTGATGTGGGTTCTCGAACGGTGAGTGTAGTAGGCGACATTGGGACGTACTCCACTGACAATTATCTGTTTCGCGCATGTGTTAGTCGAGGGCCATTTATTGATGTCGACGTAGAGCCCCCCTTTTTCATATGAACCATCATGCTATGCCCATCGGCGATGTAGTTAGTGCGTGAACGAGTTTAATTAAACCTTAATAAAGCTGAGGCCTGGATTTCAAACGAGCATATCAGACTGCCTCTTGAACTCAGGCATTTGAGCGAGCATCTTCCCAGCCAGCCGCATTCCCAAGCCTTGCGACGCACAACATGAAGGTACGCAGTCGATTTGTGACCGTTTCAGTTGGTTAACCATGCATTCAGTACTTGACCGGCATGCCAACGCCTGAAGAACGCAGCGAATGGTTGGACAAAGTAGTTTGGATACGAAACATGGAGGGAGCCAACACGAATCAGTTGATGTGGAAGGACGATCCTGATTGTTCAGTCACCTTCGAGGTCATTGGGCTTGTGGGTCCAAAAGGGCTTGACGTCGGTCCCATTGGCAGCCATCCCTGGGATGGGAAGGTGTTCATGTACGAGGCGCATCAAGAGTTTCGTGTTCACCTGCCCAGAGACACCGACGCGCGTGCGGAGTTTGTCCACACCGTGAACACGGTCAGACAGTGTTTCGACCTGCTGCCTGGGCGTCACGAGTGCAAGGGGGTGTTTGGCTCCAACGAGGACCCAGAGACGGTATTCCTGTTCAGGCGGCCCCTCTTTCTTTTGGAGGGTGTACATGGGGTGGAACGTAAGTGTCAAGTATTATCTATGCCAATGGTGCCTACATACCCCTCCATTGCAGGTACCTGGGCGAATGATGTTCGTAACTGGCCACTACCGCAGCGAACGAGGGAAGTTGGTGGTCTGGAGAGGAGATATGTCACCAACCCGATCCCTGTAGTCGACGTCAATGGTCGGCATATAGAGCCTATTCATACCCGAACATACATGGTCGATGCGGAGGTAGTGGTCAGGTTCCACCTGAAAGGCTTCTCGCATACTTATTGCAATCCACCTTTCCACCGGGTGAGCGCCATCGTTGACGAGGTCAGGCTGGTGCGGCGGGGAGGGTCGCCGCCATATGGACTGTAGTGCCACAGCGGACCATAACAATGTCAAATACTATTCACATGACGTTGTTTTTTTTTTTTTTTTTTTTTTTTTTT
>CEMH01201636.1:0-11589 GCA_001179725.1 Macrocystidia cucumis | reverse complement strand
GCGACGACTGGTTTCTTGAATTCACGAGTTTCGGTAATCTGAACACTCTATCAAAAGGTTACATATGTTGGCTGACGATATGGCTGTGGAATGAAGCACCTTTGGAAGGATACACTCAAAAAATCCATCGACGAGAACCTCCCCGTTGACCGACATGCGACTCTTATGCACACGTTTCTCGTGTTCCGGAAAGTACGGGATGAACGGAATTGAGACTTCGGTACCGTAATAGATTTTGGACATCCGAGCTGTTACGGAGTGGTCCAGATAGAACGATATGGCGCCATCCGAGACGGCTTTGTTGCTGCATGACGCTTCTGTAAGCTTTCATGCACGAGAGAGATAAAACGGAAGGTCACTCAACACATGGCCGTCGGGACGACAGACGTTCAAACTGATGTTTCTGGATGTCAAGCCCTCTTTGACGCCCGAGAAAAGCCAGTCGCTTGCGGCGAATCCGCCAACGAGGAAGAGGGACTGATGGTGACGGCGTTAGGTCTCGCTTTCCATGAACACAACAATCGACGCACTGTTATAGGGACCTTTGAATGTCGGATCTGCTCCTGGACCGACCCAACAATACAAGTTACAGATGGCTCAAAAAACGTCGCCACTGTCGCTCCTGGAACTTTGAGTTGACCCATGGATATATTCAAACTTGCGTCCCTATCCCTCGGAGAACCAAATTTGATGAATGAAGGCTCTGTTTTGTCTCTAAACCGAAGCTTCGCAGATTGGTCGAAAGACTTTTCTATGAAATTGATATCTTCCTCAAAGCGCGAGCCCTTCAAGTGACCTTCACGTCGTCAATAGGTGTTCTAGTCCGGGATGAATGGGAGACGACTTACTCTCGAAGAATAATCGAGCCTCTCGCGTGACGAAAATCGAACCTTTGAAATGACCTGCGATGACCCAACATTAGTTGCGAAAATCGCGAGTCTTGTGAATGTGGAACAAACACTGAGCGGTTGCGACCTCTTGGTATTCGTTGTCCTTAGGTATATTTGCGTTGACGCGTGCATAGGCGCTAAGGTCAATGGTGCCACCTCCGGCGTCTACAATCAAAACGCCATCCGTTCCCTGAAAAAAAGATCACCATGCATTACTCCCCAGGTCTCCCACAACGGCTTTGTGGGGATCATCATCGTACCTGAAGTCCCTCCGTTGCCAATCCGTTATGGACGCAAAAATGCAGACTTGCTTCGCCTTCAGTAACGAACCGGACCCTCTGACCGTCTTCCGGCCGCGCCGAGATAAGCCCAGCCTTGATAGCCGCGCGTCTCATGTTTGCTTGTTGGGCGCCTTCCCAGCCATTGGGATGAGAGAGGACATAATCAATGTTGTCTTCGAATGAACGCCACATCTCTTCTCCATTAGCATGAGTTTCTTGGAAATAGGTTCTCGCGCATTGGAAAAGGTAGCCAAAATAGTCTGCAAAGACGTCGAGCACTGCTTTGTTTTGAGGAAGTGGCTTGATAGCGTCGTCCACGGAGGATGTCCTTTTAGCGTTGGGACGGAGGTGGAGTTTGAACCTTGAAATAGAAAGGTTGTGATGAGGAAATATCAAAAGTGTGGGGGGGAAAGTGGCATACAATCGGCACTCGAACCACCCTTCGTTTTCCTTTCGCTCTTGCATGACATCGCTCACTGCTTCAGCCCCACATGCTTTCACAATTCCGTTGGCGTCGTAGAGTATAACTGTCGGTATCTTTGAAGATCCTCCTGAGTGTTCTTGGGCCGGATATCTTGCAATTAGGAGTAAAAAACCCTCCTCGTCATTGAAGCTCGGTTCGACCGTGGACCCACCTGTTCACGCCTTTGATTTCGGGTACCAATCCTGGATCCAAAACGCTGCAAAAATAACAATCAGAAATGGTATAGTAACCCTTTCAAATTTGTGCTCAAACCTGTAAGAGACGCCACTGAAGGTCGTGCCAAGATCGAAGGCCAAGACGAGTTTCCGAGTCTTGCCGCTGTATGCAGCACGCGAGGGTGTGTTATTGGGAACTAACATGGTGGTTGATGGTAGCGCACTGGAAGGTTTGCGCAGGTGGTGTGTTCACATATAGTGGAGAATCCGCAGCAACCTCGAGGAGAGGATGAAAGGAATTGAATGATGGCACTTATCATGTAATTTCACACGGGTGACTCCCAAGGGCGCCTCCTGAGCCGATCACGAAATTTCTGTTCAGAAAATCGTTGTTCTCACCAGGGATAAAACAATAACGACTTTGCACCAAACCTTTCGCTTTCTCTTTTCAAATATCTGAATGAACTACGCCACACTTGCCACGAAATATGGCTAAACCTATATCGAAAACCTCACAGAAGCCTCAACAAGCCCATCGCTCGTCTTCGACATCAACGCCCACTTCGGCAAGAAGCTCAACGCTTCCTCAAACGCTGGAATCTTTCCTCCTTCTTTCGCTCCGCCCTTTCTCATACCAACCAACCCACTTTCATATTCAGCCCACTCGCATGCAACCCTCCCCCTCAGCGCTTCCTCTTTCACCTCCCCACCGCCACCATCCACATTACGTTCACTTCCCCACCCCACATTGACCACGAACTCCTTCTCCCATGTTCGACTCCACAAACGAATCTCATCAAGTCCCCCAACATCAGCCCCTGGCTCAGCCCTCCACCCACCGCTCCCAACAACACTGAACCGGTTTATCCGATGACTATCGAAATAAACCCTGCACGCCCGCGTGTTCACACCACGAACCGAGAACCGCGCCGTCTCTCCCGCCCTCACGATCCACGCATCCAACCAATGCTCAGGCTCCCTCATCGATGTATTGTTTCCCCCAGGAGACGGAATCAACTCGGTCTGCCAAGAACAAGTCTGTAATCCCGGTTTGACGCGATCCGGAACGCAAGTCACCGTCTTGCCTTTCAAGGACGGAAGACTGGGAATGATCATTTTGTCGAGGAAATGTGGGAGACCGGTGATGTATGTGGTAGCTCTGGTGGTCTCTGTCTTGTTGATCCCCCGGAATGAAATGTTTTTAGGACCTGACCCGATCGAATCTTTGACATCCTCGAGGTGGAATGTATCCTGAGAAGCTTGAGGATAGCTGACAGAGGGAAGATCCATATTTGGCTCAACTCGTTGTTGGAAGAACACTTTGAGTGGCGCGTCTGGAGAGAAAGGAAATGCTAGGAGGGCGTAGAGTGTCGACGATGCGAAGACCAGGATCGCGACCATGAAGAGCCGGCGATTTAATTTGATCGCGAACGGAGCGATGGGTATCGACGTCAAGCACGCAAGCAACGAGAGGGCGACATACACTGAACGGAGATCAGCCCCCTTTCGTGTTTCTAGATACATGGATGAAACTCACCGACAAGAGGGCTACTTCCATCTGCCAATGACTGCGGCAACGCCCCAGCCAGATATACGAGAATGTGGAGTACGAGGGCAACAGGGACCGGAACCAACAACAAGAGTTGCAGCATCCATACCCAGAAAGATCCCGAGGAAGGAGCTTCCTCGACGCTCTCCCGTGACATGTTCGCCTGTAAGCGCCCATTGAGCGCTAAGAGCGGCGTTCGCTCCGTCGTATCCGTCGCTGCGGCACGTTCGACCACTGGGGACTCATCTTCTCCTGTCACCTCATCTGAGGCAAAGATGCCTTCAAGAGGGCTGAGCATGCGAACCGGCTGGGGTCTGACGAAAATTTCGGAGATGGATCCGATGATAGCGGCGAGGAGCGTGCAGACATTCCAAATGGTAACGAGGTATAATCCAGCAATCTTGAGCTTTCCGATAGCGATGGTAGATGCGAGAAGAAGAATCCACGTAAATATGTAGGTTTGAAGAATGATGGACTCTTTTTGTCGATGAAGTCCCCGCAATGGATCACAGATCTTTCGGCTTCCCAAGCGAATCGGAAGTGCGATTGACAGATATGCGAGGGCTGACGAGGACGTGAAAAAGAGATATGGTTGAGAGTAGACAATCTTTGAAACCAGTAAGCCAAGGTCTCGAGGTGCACAATCACAGGAAAACTCACAAAAGGATTGAAACCAAGATAAACATCGACTACGGCGACCTGTGTCACGATGGTGAGGAGCAGTGAAACCCAAAAGTGTAGCCACGTTGACGAGTTTCGGAGCCACCGCAGGGAGGCGAAATTTTCCCAGAGTTCCCGACCCGAAAGTCCGAACCGTCGAAGTGACTGGCTTGCTCGGAAGACTTCCGTGGTCAATTTTACGCTAGCTAGCAGGCCAGGTCCAAGGATTAAGATTATAATGTTGAAATTCAGCAGCGACTTGAGAAAGAAAAGAATCAACATTTTCCCATATACTATAATGGATCCATAACCGTTAATACGCTATTAACACCAAGGCACAAACCCTCACCATCGAAATAAACGGGGGCTTTGCCCCATTTCTTGAGATCATGAGTTCGATCATCGTTGGCTAGTGAAAGACCGGATCCCAATCCAAGTTCCATCATCGCCCAAAGTGCACGTTCGTGGCCTTTGAGATAAGGGATAGAATCTTGTTTCGTGTGGTACCGGCTGCGACCATCGTAAAACGCAACATCCAAGCCTTGCATCCCAAGTTCCTGGGTGTATATTGAGTAGTCCGTTCGTGACCGAAGAATCCCACGGGAGAAGGCGTCGGAAGAAAGGACATTAGCATGAGGGTGTTGGACGTGTCTGTTACGGAACGAAAGGACAGGTGCGGTCGATGACGCTTGAAACAGCGCAGGCCGACTGGCAGTAAACGTCATCAGTATCATGTTAGACTGGGTTTTCATGAAACGCACCCGCCGGCCGATGCTCCTTCGAGATTAAGAAAAGTGTCCGGAATTTTGGACCAGGGGTGCTTTGAAAATCTAGATCAAAATTTCATGGTCACGACAACGTCGCCTTTATAAACCTAATGAATACGAACATATAAGATCCATGGAGACCGTCTTCCTCTCCGTTATTGATGTTGAATATAAGTGTCCGTCGAGGCGTCCTCCGCGCGAAATACGCCACGAGTTGAATCAGCGTCGCCACGCCCATCGCATCATCCGTTGCACCAGGTCCAGTGGACACCGAGTCGAAATGCGAAGAAAAAAGCACACCTCCAGAATGTTTATACCTCGGGTCGGATCCTTCGATCTTCACCAAGATGTTCCGGCCTTCAAATGACACGCCATACGTTCCCGAGATATGTGCTGCTCCATAGCGTTTTGAAACCCATGAGGCGTTGGAGTAGACGTCATTTGCGATTTCGACAGTGTGATATTCGCGAGATATGTGGCGAAGTCTGCCAAGGATATAGTCCCGTACCACGTCGATCGCATGAGAGTTGTACGGATGTGGACGGGTGGCGATCTAAGTAGATATGAAATCATGCCATCAGGGTTTCGGGCACCCTCCAACCACGCGGCAAAAATTATTTGCCTACCTGGTGCAGGTCTGCATATGCTTCCTGAAGGTTGAGACCGTATTGGTTTTGAGGTACTTTAGGCAATTGGTTCGTTATTGCGACGCTTGAAAAAAGTAGTGCGTAGACGAGGACGACCACGGATGTTAGGGCAAGGGACGTGATTGGGCGAAAAAGAAATGAGTTGGTGAATCTTGAAATCGCGCCCTGAGCTACATTGGGTGGCATTTTCAGCTGTAAGGAAGGAGAAGAGTCGAAGCGAAATGAATTTTGAGGCATCTTAAGGAACCTGAAGTCAGGAGGTGAATCAGGTCTGAAGGTTGTAATGGTCCAAGGATACATACCAGTGCTTTTCTTGGATTCAACTCTCCGTGAAAGCTGACGTGAAGATAGCTGACCAGTCACACCAAAGCCAATTCATTTCGGTCCTCGTTGAAACTAGAAGGAAAGGAGCCCGTGCATCGTGTCATTTGGCAATCGGAATGTCCATGAACAGGGGGTTCAAGGAGCTCATGCAGTCAGAAAATAGTATGCCGCCGCAGTATATAGTTTTGATGCATCATGCACAAACGGCAGCCTGGATTGTGCGCGACCAGTCCTAAGATGTGTGGACGTTCCGAAAGGACGTGCCCCGGAACGGTCCGGATGGGCAGAATGAATGACAAAGCTGGCGCCCACCCCTATCGGGGTTGCCACTACTCGGACGTGGCTGCTAGCAGCGCGAGACCGACGATCAGCCTCCAGCTCAGTCTAGGGTACCTGTCAGTGTTCATAACGAGGAACAACCATACCATCGGGAGTAATCCTTCCAGTGGTGGGTCCTCGCCGAACGACGTAAAAGACAACACAGATCACAGATTGGTTCATTGAATCGAATCTGACGGAGTCAAAAAGGGGAGTCACGATATATGATATACAGAAGGAGTAAAAAGAGTCAAAGCAAAGAAAGAACAACGTAAATCGTGAGCACGAAGCCATCCAAATCCAAGTCCTGAAAACATCGACATAAACCTCCCCAAAACCTCAAACCTCAAAGTCCACCCACGCCTCAACCAATCCATCCGTCTGTTTCGAAACGACTGCCCACTTCGGCAAGAAACTAATCACCTCTTCAAACGCTGGGATCCTTCCTCCTTGTTGACCCATCCCAATCGCTCCAGACTCATACTCATTCCACTCACACGCCACTCTCCCCTTCAAACGCTCATCATCATCATCGACGACGCCAACCTGGTTATCACCACCTTCAAGCCATCCTTTCCTCCCGCTCAAAGCATTCCATCCAACCCTAACATCAAACTGTTTCCCCCAAACCCGACTCCACAACCTAATCTCATCCACCTCCGCCTCCTCCGACTGCCACTCCCCTCCACCCTCAACCTCATACTTCGTCACCTTTCTATTCTCAAAATAAACCCTACAGGACCGCGTATTCACACCTTTCAGCGTGATCTCCGCCGCAGGACCTACACGAACCACCGCTCCCTCCAACCAATGAATAGGACGTGGTGCGCCAGGCGGTTTACCCTGCGCTATCGTCGGAACGGGGTAAAGCTTCGTATCCCACGAACACCTCGTCAACCCAACCTTCAGCTTATCAGCCTTGCAAATGACGTCTTTCCCATGTGATGATGGGAGACTCGGGATGATAGATCGTTGGAGGTAGTCATGCACCCCTGTGATGGAGGTGGTCGCGCGGATAGGGACCATAGATTGGAGAGACGAGATGGACGAGTTGTATGTGGAGAGATGATTGTCGGGGGCAAGGTCAAGCCGTTGTTGGAAGAACACCTTGAGGGGAGCCTCTTGTGAGAAGGGGAACGCAAACCACGCGTAGAGCGTAGTCACGACGAAGACAAACGCGATGCTGAGTGTCAACGAACGGTGCATCTTGATAGCGAAAGGGGCAATGGGAAGGGTTGTCAAGAACGCGAGAAGTGAAGTTGCAGTGTACACTGCAACGAACAACGACCATCAGAACCGTTACTCGAAGATAATATAGAGGAAGAGACGAACCAGAAAGGGCGCTAGTTCCATCCGCAAGCGTTTGTGGCATCGCAGCAAGCAGTAAAGCCGCGACATGGAGCACAAGAATCGTCGGCACAGGGATCAACAAAACCATTTGCAACGCCCACCACGCCGTATCGCTTCCTTCCTCCTCGCCTTCACCTTTCTTGCCCTGTCCATCAGCAGCGCCTCCATTGTGCCCCACAAGGGGCGTCTGCTCCGTCGGGGGAGCCCTGGAACTGCCTGCGTGATTCCTCCCGTTATCACTATCTGAACTACTGGAAGACGACGAGGACGACGACGAATCGCTTCTTCTCCGTTGGAACCTAACCCCCGCCCTCCTTTTTCCTGCTCCAGGTCGGCCAGAATCCGGTGGCGTGAAGATGCCCTCAATACAGCTGACGATACAAGCGGAGAAGACGAGGACGTTCCACACGGTGATGAAATAAAAGCCACCGATCTTGGCTTGACCGACGGCGACCGTTGATATGAGCAGGAAGATCCAGGTGATAAAGTAAGTCTGGCGGAGGACAGTATGTTTCTGGTCATCAGGGCTGGCATAATTGTGACGAGATTTCTTAATGGGGAGTTGAGATTGAATAGGTAAGACGAGGGTTAGGTAGGTGAGGGTGAGACTCGAGATGAACACAAGGTAAGGTTGAGAATACATGATCTAAGTGGTAAAGATGAGTACGCGAAGCTGAAATGGAAAGTGAAAGGGATGAACGCACGAATGGATTCGCTTTGAGATAGATAGCAACGAGAGCAACCTGTGCCCCTCCCGTGAGCAGGAGCGCAACCCAGAACTTGGCCCAATTCCATGCTCCTCGAAGCCAGTTGAATTCGGTGATCTGCTCCCAAGTATGTTGGAATGAATGCACACCATAGTTCGGGTGAACTTCCCCGTTATGCGTCTGTCGTCTGCTCTGGCGCACAACGAACTCTAGAGCCGAGAACAGGATAATGAAGATAGGTCCGAGGACGAGGAAGAAAATGTTAAACGTCAAAAGGGACGTCAACGAGAACACAATGAGCGCTTTCCCGAACACTGTCAAAGACTTGTGTCAACTTTCTCGCATCAGATACATAATAAGAACCACCCCTTACAGTCAAAATAAACCGGTCTGCCGCCCCATTTAGTTGAGTCGTGGGTTTGGTCTTCATTTGCCAAGGACACGCTCGAGCCACGCGCCGTTTCCATCATCGCCCACAAGGAACGTTGTAAGCCATCGGTGTGAGGAATCGTGTCATATTTGGTGTGATACTTGCTCCGTCCTTCATAGAACGCCACGTCCAAGCCCTGCATCCCGTCATTGGTATACACAGTGTAGTCGGTGCCTGAACGAATGACGCCGCGTGAAAAGGCATCGGAGGAAAGAACGTTGGCATGTGGATGTTTGACTAGGTCGTTGCTGAAAGAAAGCACGGGCGCTGTGGATGACGCGCGAAACAGCATTGGACGGCTGGAATGCAAACCATTAGTCAACCGCTGACTTGAAGCCATGAACGGACAAACCCGCCAGACGACGCCCCCTCAAGGTTCAGGAACGTGTCGGGGATGCGGGACCAGGGATGTTTGAGAAAGCTGAGAACAGTGTCAGCAAAGCGCATGGTTGTGGGCAAGCAAGTTGTCCATACGCATAAGCTCCGTGTAAGCCGTCCTCCTCTCCGTTGTTGATGTTGAACACGACAGTCCTCTTTGGCTGGTTCTTCGCAAAATACTCCACTAGTTGAATCAACGTGGCAACCCCCATTCCATCGTCCGTTGCACCCGGCGCAGTCGAGACGGAATCAAAGTGGGCGGAAAGGAGCACACCGCCATGATCCTGATATCTCTTGTCTGAGCCCTCTATCTTCACTAAGAGGTTGTTGCCCTCAAAATAAATGGCGTGTCTGCTGAGAACGTGTGGACCGTAAGGCTCTGAGACCCATGTGGAGTTGGAAATGCGGTCGTTGGCGATTTGAACGTTGTCGTAGTCGTCGGCGATGTTACGAAGGCGGGAAAGAATGTAGGCGCGTACAACATCATTTGCATGTGAGTTATACGGATGGGGACGTGCTGCAATCTGTAAGAGCGTGTCAGCGGTGGGTGCAATGATGGTAGTGGAGTGCAAAATGACGAACGTTGTGCAAGTCCCCATAAGCCTCCTTCAAGTCCAAACCCTTCTGCCTTCGGGGGACCTCGGGTGGTTCGTCATTGAGGAAAACGCTCGCGAATGCGATGAAATAGAGAATAACGAGGACGATGGTGGTTGAAAGCGACTTGAAACCAGTGTAGGTCAGGCCTTTGTCGATGACCTGATACATTTTTTCGCTATTTGCTCAGCAGTCTGTAAGAGAAGTTGTTTTGTTGACTTGTTGGGTGATAGTCTTTGTCGGTTTTGTGACTTATAATGAATGGCAAAGGCGAGGCATGCCAGGAGGGGCAAGGCTGGTGGGACTTCATTGGAGCGGTGGTTGCTTCATAACCTTCACACGCGCCCCCTTACGTACCCCATGCCATCATCAACGACATGAGGCCTCCTCTCCTGTTCGCTTCCTCTTCTCGAGGCTCGAACTCGACGGCCATCTTCCCAGAGTACAAACTCAATCAACCCCGGACGTCCTCCAATAGTCGAAGGTTCTCACGCGATTCAACCTTGCAGACGATTTCAAAATAGAGGCTAAAATACAATATAGCACAACGCAAAAAGTCAAATTCCCAACTTGCTTGTTGAGTGAAAGTGCGTCACAACCACCCAGAAAATCCGCTAGTATGGTTCGAAAATAATCCGTGCAGGGCTCCTATAATAGGTCTCAGTCATATCAGTTACCGGGTTTGGCCGCGCAAACTCACCGCTGTTCCACACCCTAGAAACCACAATGGGCGCATAAGAAACAGAAAGAAACAAGCATAGGGAGCAAACTTACCCGGTCGTCAACCCACGCGATCTGAGCCTTGAGCTCAGACAATCCGAAGAGTAGGACAACGTCGACCCTCAGCTGGTAATATCGTTTACCTTGCGGAGAAACCTCCGCCGTACAAATCTCCCCGCCATGTGAGCTGAGATCCGCTGAAATGGTGCAAAGCGTAGTGAAGTTATCTATGAGTCACAAATTAGATTAACATGCCTGTGCTGATTTAAACAATCCTTACCCTCATCTTGATCAATCCAGCGGGGATTCTCCAGTGGCCCTCGGTAACAAGCAATCTTCGATTCGACCAGTCCAGCGAGATTTGGATTTGAGTATACTCTGACGAAATTAGACCTAAACTCCTCTGTTCCTGAGACTTGAGTGTTCTATTCAAACAAGTATTCCAAGGCTGGTCTTTTCAAGCAGCACGGTCTCCACGCACCTTAGGAAGGATGGTGGAAAAAAATCCCGGTAGATGAAATTCACCGTCGATTGCGCTTTTCAATTTTTGAAAAGCTCGAGTCCGGTGATCAGGGATGAAAGGAATAAAGTGTGTTATGCAAGGCACCCCGTAAGTAAACCTCGATACTCGGGCAGAAACCGCTCGATCAAGGTAGAAGGATATTGAGCCATCGGAGACAGCTTTATTCCTAAAACGCCGATTCATTCCTGAATGAGGCGCAAACCAAACGCAGAGACTCACACATGCCCATCAGGACGGCAAAAGTTCAATCCGAGCGAAACGAGGCCATCCTTCAACCGATTAAACAGCCAATCACTTGCCGCAAAACCTCCGACCAGGAAAACAGACTACAGCAAAGATGTCAGAAAGTCGACAAATCCTTTCTCTGTGGGGAGACAATAATCACCTTAATTGGTTTCTTGGAGCTGGCGATTTGCTGTTTGATGCCCTGAATGATACATGATATCGACGGTTCAAAAAATGTGGCCATTGTCGTTCTGGCAGTGTCGCACAGTTCAGAATGAAGCGGCGTTCGACAGTAAATTGATAAAATCGCACCCATCAAGCCTGAGCTGCCCATTTCTGATCCCCAGAGCGAGGTTCTTGTCCTCCCGACCACCAAACTTGATAAAGGAAGGCTCCGCTATATCACGGAACCGCAGTTTGGTCGATTGATCGAACGCCTGCACCATTACATCGATATCTTGAAGAAATTTTGGAGCAAACTTCAAGTAATCTGTGGTCGCAAACGTCAAGTCCAATCAATCGAAGGCCACCAGGGGGGAGAGTTCTTACCCCGAAGATAAATACGAGCTTCCTCCGAAACAAAAACC